>CAUYQV010015181.1:0-19353 GCA_963574575.1 Galagoides demidoff | reverse complement strand
GCATCACAGCTCATAGCAACCTCCAACTCCTGGGCTCAAGTGAGTCTCCTGCCTCTGCCTCCCAAGTAGCTGGGACCACAGGTGCCCGCCACAACGCCCGGCCATTTTTTGGTTGCAGCCATCATTGTTGTTTGGCAGGCCGAGCTGGGGATTCGAACCCGCCACCTTAGGTATACGTGGCTGGCGCCTTAGCCGGTTGAGCCACAGGCGCCGAGCCAGTATGCAAGTTTTTCAAAAAACTAAAAATAAAACTATCATGCCCCAGCAATTGCACTGCTAGGTATATATTCAAAAGAAAGGAAATCAGTATAACAAAAATATTCCAGCATTCCTGTGTTTATTGCAGCACTATTCACAATAGCCAATATAAAAAATCAACCAAAGTGTCCATACGTAGATAAAGAAATTGTGGTATGTATATACAATGGAATATTATTCAGCAATCCTTTCATTTGATAATACAGTCCTTTCATTTGCAACAATATAAATGGAACTGAAGAATATTATATTGAGTCCAACGTTAATTTAAATAAGGTAAGAACATGTTCTTATTCCTAAAAATTAAGACAACTGTTCTCATGAAATAGAGAGTAGAATGATGGCTACCAGAGGCTAAGAGGGTAGCAGAAATGAGTGATAAAGTGGGAATAGTTTATGGGTGAAAAAATATAGTTAGGTAAAATGAGTAAGATCTAATATTTGATAGCACAATAGCATGACTGTAGTCAATAATTATTATATATACTTAAATAATTTAAAAAGTAGAATTAAAATGTTCCTAACACAAAGGAAGAGTAAATGCTTGAGGTGATGCATATCCCAATTACCCCAATTTGATTATTACACACTGTATGCCTTTATCAGAACATATAAACACCCCATAAGTATATACAACTATTATACAACCAAAAATTTTTAAATGCACAACATCACTAATCAATAGAGAAATACAAATCAAAACCACAGCGATATACCATCTCATCCCAATTAAAATGCTTTTATCTAAAAGACAGAGAATAAAAAATGCTGGTGAAGATGTGGAAAAATGAGAACACTCATTCACTGTTGGTGGGAAAGTAAATTAGTACAGTCATTATGGATGATAATATGGAGGTTCCTCAAAAAATTAAAAATATAGCTATGTTAACCAGTTTGAAAACATTTTAAATTGTATATAAAACCAGCACATTGTACCCCATGATTGCATTAATGTATACGGCTATGATTAAAATAAAGAAATAAAATTAAATTAAAAAATTAAAAATATAACTATTATATCATCTAATAATCCCATTACTGGATATATATCTAAAGAAAATAAAATCAGTATGTCAAAGTGTTATCTGCATTCCCATGTTTATCGTAGCACTATTTACAATAACCAAGATTAAAAAAATCAACCTAAGTGTTCATAAGTGGATAAATGGATAAAGAAAATGTGACACATATACTTGATGGAATACTATTCAGCAATAATAAAATGAAATCCTGTTATTTGGGACAACATGGGTAGATTCAGGGGACATCATGGTAAGTAAAATAAGCTAATCCATATGATCTAGAATCATTGATCTCATAGAAGTAGAGAATAGAATAGGAGTTGCCGAAAGCTGGGGAGAGCAGGGGTGAAAAGAGGGTCAGGAGAGGTTGCTCAATGGGTGAAAAGTTACAATTAGATAGGAAAAATAAGTTGTGATGTTCTATTACACAGTACAGTGACTATAATTAACAATAATGTACTGCATACCTCAAAATAGGTAAATAGGTTTTAAAAAAAAAGGTTTTGAATGTTCTCATCACAAAGAAATTACAAAAGTTTGAGGTGATGGTTATGTCAATTACCTTGATTTGACCATTACACAATGTACACATGAATCAAAATATCACACTCTTCCACATAAATATGTGCAATTATTATGTATCAATTGAAAATAAAATAAAACTCATAAAAACAAAACAAAATTTTCTTTTTAAAAAAGTCAGATGATAACAACTAGAGAAATTGAAACCATTTATACACTCCTGATTGAAATGCAAAATAGTGTAGCCACTTTGGAAAACAGTCTGGCAGTTTCTTAAAAGATTAAATATAATATTACCATATGACCCAGTGATTCCACTCCTATGTAAATTCCCAAGAGAAATGAACACAAGTTTTCACACAAAAACTTGTACATAAGCGCTCATGATAGCATTATTTTCAATCAAAAAGTGCAAATGCTCAAATGTCCTCCCACTAATGAATTAAAAAATATAATATGGTATATCCATACAGTGGCATATAATTTGGCATTCTTAAGTGCTGAGACATGCTGCAACAGGAATGAACCTGGATAACATTATGGTAAGTGAAGGCAGTCAGTCTCAAAAAACTACATATTATTATATAATTCCATTTATATGAAATGTTCAGAATAGGCAAATCTATAGAGAAAGAAAGTATATTATTATACTGTCTAGTGGCTGTCTAGAACTAGAGAGGTTACATGGAAGGAACAAGATTTGGGGAGAGGGTAATGGAAATGTTGTAAAATCAATTGTGGTGGTGGCCGTACACCTCTGAGAATACACCAAAAGTCATTAAATTATACATTGTTAATGTGTGGCTTGTATGGTACAATTCATATATTTTATTCTAATAAAAGATTTATAAATCTTCAAACTATGTGGAATTAAGATTTTGTGTATAATGTAGGAGAGGAATTTTACTTTTTTTCAAAAGGATAGTTGTTAGCCTCAATTTCATTTTTGTATAACATATGCACTTGTCACTGCCTTTAAATTATTGCTTGATTTGGCAAATTATTGCCATCTTTACAATAGTGAATCTATCTTTCCACTTAAATACACATTTACATCATTTGGTGACATCTGTTATACCTTTACAGGTCTTGAACATTCATTAAGAAGTATATGACTTTTGTAACTATTGCAGATGAGAGATGTTTTTATTTGATTTCCTAATGATTATTGAAAATATACAGGAAAGCCGTCAGTGCTTATATATTTATCTTGTATCTAGTCATCTTAGGATACCCTTGTATTATTTATAATAGCTTTCCCATTTATTATTTTGTATTTTCAAGGTAAATGTACCTGCTAGAAATTTTTTAATCTTGCATTTTTTAAAAAGGAAATTCTGCCTTAAATAAAAAGGAAATTTATTTGTTCTCAGAGCAGAAAATCCAGGACAAAGAGGGAATGGAGTGTTCTGATTAGCTAGACCTGGTTCATATGCTTTACTTTTGTTGCTGAGAAGTTCCATTCAGATAATATGGGGCAAGAGTGCATGAAGGAGTAGCTCCTCAAGTGAAGTTTGTGGGCTATTTCAGAAACAAGAGGTAAGGAATACCAGAGAGCCAATAGATAATCAATATGGAGACAATCAAATCACCTGAAAATTATGGTGTTTTTGCCTCTTTATTTCTGATATTTATGCTACTCAATTTTTTTTTTTTCTTATTGCATTGTCTAGGATGTTAAGAACTAAGTTTAAAAATTGTCGCAATAGTATTCCCTGACCTTAGTGGTATTTTACCATTTTAGATAAAAATAAATTAATACTCTTTACCAAGTAAGAAAATATATTCCTAGGTCAAGCTGTTTGAAAACTTTTAATTAAAAAAAATTTTTTAATTTTAAAAAATTTTTTAAAAAGAAAATTTTTAATTAAAAATGTTGAATTTTATCAAATGTGTACTGATATGATTGTGTATTTGCTACAATTTATGTAGTAAACTACATGCAGAAATTTCTTAACATTGGATAGTTTCTTCACTTCTCTGAATTGCTTTTATAATGGTGAAAATAACTAAAATATATTTGTTTTACAAGAAGTTATAAGTAAGTTGTGAATGACATTTTTCTATCTCAGGTGAGTTTTGGTAAAGAGAGAAAAATTTGGTGAGCACCTATGGAGAGCATATGAGATCTAAGATTCAAGGATAGGGCATCTGGCTCAGACTGTATACTTATGCTCTTCCAGGATCCACAAATGGTAGAGGAAGGGACTCAGAATAGCTTAATCCACCAAATGCTTCTTTGATATGACCTCTGCCAGGATGCTCATGAGGGTAACAGACAGGACCAAGGTCTGATGACGGGGGGAGAGGCACTAAGAAGACAGATGAGGAACTGGGGAAGACAGCCAGTGACTTGCCCATGGCTACACTTGTTTTGAGTCCAGATAGCCTGCCTATAAAACCTGAGATTCTGGGCTTACCACTATACTTTCCTTGGGACTAATCTGTAAAGCTCAGAACAAGGACTATAAATACTTCAGAACTGAAAATTTAAGAAAGGAGGAACCAATTCCCTTCCCCATCCTGGATCTGAGGCCTCTCCTGGGTCATGGAGACCTTTTCACTGAGATTAACTGCTTGGTCCCCTCTGACACTGCTACTCAAATTGTTCTTAAAGATCAAGGCTTTCTATTCTCACACCACCCATATTTTTCTAGAGGGGGAAGGGATTTGGGGAGGGGGAAAACAGTTCATGGAAATCTTAGCCAGACTCAGACTGGAAAAGGATTGGCACCATCACAATGTTCATGCAACTACCAGCTCTGTATTCAGAAACACTAGAATGGACGCCCCAAAATGGATTCAGTGTTCCCTGGAAACCCATAGGACTCTAGTAATCCTAAAGAAGTCTGACTTCTCTTAGGAATGACAGAGAGATAGTGGGAGATTATAGGACAAATTTCAGCAATAACTGAAGCCAATGTGGGAAGCCCTTGAGTTTAGCCATCTCTTCTTAACAGAGAGCAGTGCTGATTTCATAGGACTGCAGAAGAGGAAAATACCACTCATTCGTATTTTTAATTAATACTTGTCTAATTATTTGTGCAAGGCAGCCCACCAGCTGCTTAGTATACAGGGGTAAACACAGTAGACGTAACTCCTGCTTTAACAGAGTTTAGCGTCTAGCAAAAGAAATAGACAGTCAACAAGAAAAGAAATCTCAAAATCTGTGATGAAGGAAAGGAAGAATGTGCTGTTAAGGAAGAAGAGAAAGGCATTCACAATGGTGGTGTTGAGGGTGAGAAGAAGTCATCTCAGCAAAAAGGGAGAGAGGTCACAACATGAGCAATGTCTTGGCAGTAGGAAGGACTTAGCTTATCTGAGGAACAGAAAGACTTCAAACTTGTGAAAGAGCTAATATCATATACTGGGGCACTCATGTGAAATGTTGAAGATGTATCAGAACCAAGTCATGCAGTTGTTCTTTGACCATGTTTAGGATTGTATTCTTAGTAAAATGTAGACCCATTGAAACGTTTTAGACAGGCTAACAAAATAATCTATTCTCCCAAATCTCTCTAACTTCTGTATGTAAAATAGGTAGGAAAGGGCTACATAGAAAATAGGGAAACTAGTTGAAATAAAATCATCAGATAAGAAATTATAGAAGCTTGGACTAGAATTAGTGTTAGTGGAAATGGAGAGAAGGAAATGGACTAGAGAAGTACTTTGGAGGGAGAATCAGCAAAACCTGTTAATGATGAAGACAGTGGGAAATAAGGAAGAGGGAAGAATCCACAATTACTCCAGGTTTCTGAATGGTGCACTTGTTGGGTGATGTCGTGTTAAGGTGGAAAAGCTTGGGGAAGGCGTGAGTCTTGAAAGGATAAGTCAAGGGTTCTACTTCAGGCACATAGAAATTTAATATTTACCTTTTCAAACTCCCTTTTCTCTATGGCAACACAATGGGCCTCACCCTTGGGGGTCCCTAGTCTAATGGAGGTAGTGTGGGCCCTACTAGTCAACCATCAAGGACTCTAGAACACAAGAGAATCCTGGAAAATCTTACCACCCACTATTTACCCCAGTCTCACAATAACTGTTCTCCAATTGCCCCACAGGACCCCGAGTACCCTTCCCCCATTTCTCCATCTGGACAGGAGGATTGGATTGACCCTGAGAGTCACTCTTGGCTTCCTCTTGAGAACTGGCTCCCAGAAACCTCCTCCCCCTGCGTCAATACTTTTCCTCTAAATGCTTCCCAGCTTTCCAGATGGTCTCCAGATACCCCGCACCCTCTCCCCTGGGTGCAATCATCATTCCCATGGTCATTTCAGCCCCTTGGATCCTTCAATCCTGGGAGAGTCATGAGTCCATCTGTCATCACCTCCCCCCACCCCTGAGGACTGAGAAGGGCAGAGAGCCAGGCCAGCGGGCAGAGCACATCTGCATCTCCTTGCTTAAGCCCAGTTCTTCTGGTTAACCTGTGGGGAAGCCCAGCTGGGAAATCTACAAAAAAAGCAAAAATCATTAATTTGAACCTTCTACCCACACACACTCTCTCCCCATCATTAAGTATTTCTTTCTTGTCATCCCAGACTTAGCTCAAAGGCCTCCTTATTTAGGAAACCTTCCTAATTCCCAGGCAGATCCAAACACTGTCTCGTCTTTGCTTCTTTGACCAAACCAGTGGTAGCTCCAGCCATGCTGCCTGGCTCATGTAATGGCCTGGTTACTAGTCTCTCTTTCCCCTTAGACTAGTGCTATCTAGTATGGCTACCACTAGCCATAGGGGACAATTTAAATTTAAATCAATTAAAATTCAATAAATTAGGAATTCAATTCTTCAGTCAAATTTCAGGTACTCAGTTGGCTAGTGGTTCCTTGAGAGCATTTTCTTCGTCATACTAAGTTCTACTCAACAGCACTGCATTAGACTAAAGACTCCTTGAGGACTAAACTGGTCTTACTCATCCTTGCCACATTGGAACCTGGCATAGTACCTAGAAAACAGAAGATGCTAAATACTTGGATTGAATGAGTAGATGAGAGATTAAGTTCTGGACACTAAATTTTAGAGTAATATAGATAGCCTTTATAAGGCATGTCAAAAGATAAGGACCAGAGGAAATATGATGTTGAGGAAAGACAAAGTGGAAAAACTCAGTGTGGCAGGGTGGTCTTTCCTGGTCCTGAGACTCCAGAATGCTGATGCCAGTGCCCTTAATAGCACCATTATGTTGGTGCATGGCCATACAGAGCTATTCATTTCTACCAGTCTCTCCTCCAAACACCTCTTTTCATCTCTGCCAGTCCATGCTTCCCACAACCCCCTAAGAAGGCACTCCTAGGCAACCCCAGCTTGCCCCATGCCAGTCTGCCCACCACCACCAGCAGAGTTAGAGGAGCTCCATGTGGCAACTGTGATTGCTGCCTATTTTGTGTCCACTGTGTATGTCTCATGTTCATGACCCTTCTCTCTCCTTTAGGCTGACCAACAAATCCCCCAAGGGCAAGGTTCTCTAAGATCTAGCTTACCAAGGGCAGGAAATACATTTTATTAATCAGAATAAGTAGAGGCTGGGGGACAGGGCTAGAGCTGGAGGCCCGCTGCCACCATGTCCCCATCTGTTTTCACATAAGGAAAAGGGTTTACATGGGAAGGACCATAGGTCTGACCTTGTGAGAACAAACAAGCCAAAGTCTTGTCTGCCACAGCAGACACAAAGCAGATGCTTGAGAAAGCTCAGGATGACACTGTTTCCCCTCTACCATCTCAAGTGAACTTTATGCAACAGTTTCTCCTACAGGCAAGTGGCTGGGCCCTGTGCAAAGTGAGGGACCCAGGTCTGAATCTTGAGAATTTAAAGAAGTTGACTCTCCCCTCCTCCACTACCTCATAATGTTATTTTCCTGTATCAGCTTGTATCTTAGCACCTCAAGCCTCACCATCTTCCTTTGTGTTCAAAGAATCCATGATAAATGACTGAATAGTCCTCTGGCTCTGATTTGGTTCCTTAAAGAGTCCCCAAATAGTCCTAGAGCTATCCTTGAATTCACTGCTTCATAGAGATGCCTCTGACATCAGAAAGGGCTCTTTGGAGTCCTGGTCTCACAATTCTCTGTAACACCTGCATTAGTTCAACTGCTTCTCCCACTAGAATGTAGACCATTCTCAAAGATAGGCCCAAGGTCCAAGGTGGCCGTCCCACTGCTGACAAGGCTGTGAGGGCTGTGCAGTTATGTACAGTGTCCTCAATCATTCACTCTGTCCAACAACAGCCTTCTTTATCCAATTGCTAGTCCTTTAAGGGAATAGCAACTGGTGTCTTTGTTCCCTGGAAGAAAATGTGGTCCTCAGAAGCTCATTTTTAGAGCCTAGACTGTGGACACCTGGCCTTCCAGTCAGAGGGCAGTCACCTAGCATCATGAAGTTAAAGGCTCAACACAGTTCAGCTGAGCAGTAACACCCATGTTCATACTTCACTTTGCATAGTGTAGTGTGAGAGGTGTTGGGAAGTGGCTGGGCCCTGTGCAAAGTGAGGGACCCAGGTCTAAATCTTGAGAATTTGAAGAAGCTGACTCTCCCCTCCTACAGGCAAACCTTCCTGATCTTATAATCTGTTTTTACATTTGCACATCAGCTCCATTCCTCTACCTTGCCCAGACCTGAGAGGTTCCTAGGGTGGGGCACAATGAGGAAGCCTTTGTACCCCTGCATAAAAGGGCAGTAGGAGCAGGTGCCCATCCTAAAGTCTGTCCCTTGATCCTTTTCCCTCCACAGACACGCCTGAGAGAGCAGGCTGTCTTTCCCATGTTCAGGGCATAGGCGGGGAAGAGCTGGAAGTCATCAGGGTGTTGTTTTTGCCAGTAGAGCCCTTGAAGTGGAGACAGGAGAAAAACAAACAAACTCATGTCATCTCCCCAGGGCCCTAGAAGAGGTCCCTTTCACAGCCAGGAATGTGACAGGGAGTGAAATCGGCCAGGAGGCTGCCTGAAAAGGGGGCTGCCTGCAAGTGCTGGGGCTGAGGGTTAGAGATGTAGCACTGGGGGATGGGGCTGGAGTTAGAGGCCTGCTGCCACCACATCCCCAAGGAAGAGCAATGAGCCATCAGAGAGATCTGCATCCCAAGGCTGGGAGCTATACCCCAAGGCACAGAAAGATGATGCCTCAGTGACCACTTGAAGGCTACCAAAGGATTCTAGCAGATATTCTCTGGAGGCCGGTTCTGTGGTACAGGCACACAGCAATGATCACACAAATCAGCCATGTTCATCCAGAGAAATCATAACTAGAAAGAAAGAGGGTCCCCGGGAGCTGGAGAGAGAGATGAAGTGGACAAAAGTCAAGGTCAGGTTTAGCTCGCCAGGAGACCCCTATTGGTTAGGTACATGCACCATGTTACTGCTGTTTCACAAGCCTTAACCAAGAATCCCAGGCATATCTCTACCCACACCTCTCTGTGCCACCAGGCAGCCCTGATCCCATGTTCTCAGCTCAGCACAGCCCCCAGGACCAGGAGAAAGGGAAAGGAGGAGAGTGGAAGATACAGGACCTCCCTATACTTCCTCCTCCAAACTGCGCATTTATGGTTCTCCAAGCCACAGCTATGATCTTGAAAGCCCAGGGCTCTGGCCCTTCCTGCTCCTCCTTGTTCCTCTATCCCTTTGAGAGAGACTCTAGGGCAGTGGTTCTCAACCTTCCTAATGCCACAGCCCTTTAATACAGTTCCTGTGGGTTGCGACCCACAGGTTGAAAACCACTGCTCTAGAGTATCTGGTCCCAGGAGTGGAAAGCAAGCTCCCCTGGACTCAGCAGAGCCTGCATGCAGGCCTGGTTGCTCTCTCTGCAATGCTGGGCTCACCCTGTGTGCTCAGGGACTCAATGTGCCCATTTGATTTGTAGAACAGGGAGAGAAACCCTGACCCTTTGTCTCATAGGCATGGGGTTGGTGGGGGGAGAGCTCACATGGAACTATCCCTGCCAGAACACCTAGGAAGCAAAATAAAGCAATTTGAATTATTCCAGAAGGGCCTCTCTTGGGAGATCTGCTGAAAATGCTGAATCCTTCATTCACTGGCCTGAGATCATGCTGTCAGAGGTTCCCATTTCTCCATGTGTGGCAAGTCAAGTGGCCAGCCCATGCTCAGGGCACAACAAGAACCAGCTCTGCACACAGTTCCCAGCACACACCCCTCTGCTCCCACCACCCATTCTCTGCAGCCTGCCAAGTGGTTCTACCTTTTACTTGAGTCCCAGTGTCCACCCAACCCTGCTTCCCATGTTTAAGCTCTGCCATGAGATCCTCTTAGCATCACCTTGAAGCCCAGGCCTGGGCCTCACTCTTGCTCTCCCCCAGAGGCCCAACCCAGGTCAATGGCCAGAGCTTCCTGATGCCCAGACTCCCCAAAGCCTCCCACTTACCACTCCTCCCAACTATCTGGGCTTTCACTAGAATGTGAGCCCCATGTAGCAAGATTTTTCTATCTCCTGTTCACTGAGGTCTCCTATTCCCTCAGTCAGCGCTGGCAAAATGGAGATGCTCAGTATTTGTTAGGCGTATGAATGAAAGTGCAGAGACCTGAGGCCAATATAAAAGGATGTGGGGAGGAAAGGGAGCCCATGACTGGACGGGAAACAGACAAGGAAAGACACTGCAGGGTAGATACCTGCAGTCCCTCCTCCCTTGCCCCTCACCACACTTTGTAGCCTCACCTGTCTCTCCAAAACAGATCAATCCATCACATAGAGGACCCAAGTCCTATAGCTCCCCTAGTGCCTAGATGAATCCTTTGTCCTCTGCCTCTCTTCCTGGGTACCCAGTGTCCACTGCAGCCTTGGGGGTGGTCCTCAGTCCTACAGGATACAGACTTGCCAACTGTATGGAACTCGCCATGTGAGAGCTCTTTCTTCCCAGATTGGGGTGTGGGTGCTTGGGCTCACTCCTATCCTGGAGGTTGAAAGGGCAGGAGAAACCTGCTATACCCTGATCCTAAAAACCTAATGAGTATTGTCAAGGGAGTGAGTTTCTTCAGCCTCCCTCATGCATGCATCCCCACCTCTCTGTCCACATCCTTAGTACATCCTTCCACCAGCTGGATTCTCAGGGGGTCCAGATCCAAGGCCACTTCCTGCCACAGCCACCCAGAAGATAAGGAGGCAGATATCTCTTAGCCTGGACTCCAGCCTCCAGGAAGGTTAGGACCCTGTGTTCTCTACTGCATTTCAGGCAGAGCTCTTTAGGAGTGATGGAGAGACCACCAACGTGGTCTGGACTCCCAAGAACACCCAGCCCCTTCCCTCTGCCCCACTCTGACCTCCAATCACCTCTCAAGCCTCCTGGCTCTCAGTTGCTTGCAGGAATTTTGGCCTGAATCACTATAGTCCCTTCTTCTACCTCCTCCCAAGGCCACCTCATCCTCTCCCTCTTAGTTGGAGCCCAAGTGTCCCCCACCTGGAGGGTCCTCCTGTACTGCCACTACCCTTCTGTGCCCCTGAAAAGTAGGCTCCCGACTCAGAGATTTTAGAAAAATTTTCATGAAGCCAGGACCCCAAATTAGGGCCCTCATTAAAGGTATCACCTCTGTACCGTTCCCTCCACCCCAGCATAGACAGACCCACACTCAGCCCAGAGACTGACTATCCCTCAGGCTGTCTGCTGAGCACAGATTTACCCCTAACTCTGGCCTTCATTTGACCCTAACTGTCCCTTCACAATGACCCAAAACTCATCTCTCAAGTGTGGGATATGACACACTTGAGACACCAGATGTCAGAGGTCTCAAGGGACCCCACTCAAGGTTTACCTTCTGCAGAAAGGAGCAGGGCTCCTGAGTTTGCTGCCTCAGGGCCTCTTCTGTTATCAGGAAGGGCTCCCAGCCCTGATCCCGCAGAGTTCTGCTCTCACCCTGGGCCACTTCTCTGTGTCTCCTGGCTTGTACGAAGCTCAGGAATGAGGCTGGCGTACTAGTTGTGCTAGGAGACACTTCAACTGCTTCCCCAACTGGAACCTAGGAGGCTCTCACCAACAGCTCCAAGGCCCAAGATGGCAGCGTCATCCCTGCCAACATTATGGAAGGTGATATAGTACTTACAGTGCCTTCATCACTCACTCTGTCCTCCACTGGACTCTCAACACCAGCCTCTTTTACTCACTATTCCTGCCTCTTTTAAACACTGTTCCTTCCAGGAGCTAAACGTGTATTCCTCTCTTGGTTTCTTCTGAGGGCTCTGCTTCTGTGCACTCTCCTGGGCTCTCCATGGGTCTCTCCCTCAACCTGCACCTGGACCCCACCAGCTACTAGCACTCTGAGCGTCTCAAGTGTGGAAGTCACTTCTTTCATACTTTACTCATCCCTGGAGCCCAAATAGGCTCCTGAAACTCTGTGTGCTAAGTCATGGCCTGTCTGTCTGAATGTAGTTGCGTCTCTGTTGAGACAGGGCATCAGGAGGCTGAAAGGGGAGTCCCAGGTAGAGGCTGACACAGAATCACCAGCACAGCCCCAATGGTCTCTGCTCCCACCCTCCCTGAAGCCCCTCTTATCCATATGGTGGCTGCGGACTCTGAAGAGGGATACCTGCAGTTCAGCAGGAAGCATGGAGGGCACAGTGGGAGGAGAATGAGGCTCCTAAGTCCAGGGGCAGCAGGAAAGGTGGTCCCCCAGGAGGCCAGAGTCCCAAACACCTGTCTTTCTGCCCCCTGACTCTTTCTTTCCCTCTCCCCAGCTGCCTAAAAAATGTGCCTATTGTGAGTTTATTTAAATTATAATTTAAAAAAATGCAAAACCCTTTACAAAGGCTAGGCCCCACCCTTATATATACCCTAGAGTTCCTGCTCCCTTGGCTGAGCCCTGGACCCTGTGGGCAAGCAGAGGAATAGGGGGCAGAGGAGCAGGGAACCTCTGGGAGCTTTCAGGGGTAGGAGCAAAGTGACTGCCCTTGGCTAGCAAGAGGAGGTGCTCTAGAAAAGCCAATGAGGGCAGGTCAAAGACAAGGGTCTTTGGGGACTTTGTGCAGAGCTTCCTCTTCATTAAAATTTTCCTTCTCTTTCTCTTTGCTCCTCTCCCCTTTTCCATATTGATCTTGTGTCTCTACTCCCCTAATCATTATAGAACGCCATTAAATTGCAGAAAGATAGGGCATCTCCACGCTGCTTTTCACCAACTCCTTCTCTGTTTCTCTATTGTTCCTTCATCTTCCAAATATTGAGACCCTGCAATGTACATAGTGCTAGCCTCTTTATGTCTTCTTCCTTTTTTTTCTCTATTTTTAAAAATGATTTTAAAGTGGAGTCAGGATTCTGACCCAAGATGAAGTCTGACCAAGGATAGGGCTATTCCAGCCCAGGTCTGGGTGAGTCATGGAACTTGGTATACAGAGTAGAGATGAAATTCCACAAGCCCCCTTTGAGTGAGATGGAATTCCACAGGGCACCTGCCTCCCTGCTGCTCCAGCCTTTCTGAAGAAGACACCATGAATCAACATCCCCACCCTTGCCCCCAAGTACCCCCGCAGCAACCAGGGAGGATTCCAGAATACAAATCTGAGAATGTCACTGTCCTATTTAAAATCTTTCCAAGCTTTCCCAAGCCTCTCAAAGTAAAGGTCAGCATCTTTCATGACATGCCATTTCTTCACAATCTGGCCCTGAAGTTGCATCATCTCCCATGTTGTCTAAAGTTGCTTCTGGTCACATACTACTACCACACTGGCACATCCAAGTCCTGTCCTTCCTGACTTAACCTGTTCCCCTCCCACCACACCACACTTTCCCCATCTCCACTCTCTTCTCCTTGTTAGCTCCTATACTTCATTCACTTTTCAATGTAAGTGTTGCTTCTTTGGAAGGAGACATCCTACCTGACCTTCAGGCAGAGCATTACCCTCAGCATTGTGAAGCTTATGTAGTTGTGGTCTCCTTCCCCTGACTATCACAAGTCGCTTGAGAGCTGGGACTCTATCTATGTTGGCTGCAAACAATGGGCTAACTCAACTGACTGCAGGTTTTGTGGGGGAAAAACTTGAAGGACACAATCGCACTAGCTTTGTGAGATTAAGAAAGATGTCCTTACTTCTGGGAGGATGCAGCCCCATAGCAGGGCACAGGTCTTAATGAGTGGCATCTGGCCTGGTTACATGTCAGCTCCAATGCTAACCTTGGGGCAAGAGCTTTTTGGCAGAACATGGCCTGATTGAGACCTAGGTACAGAAATGAATTCATTTTCAAGCCAGCTAAAAACTGATCCTTGTTCAGGAACTCTGCAGCTTTCTGAAGACCCAGTTAAGGTTTAAGTTGTGTTCCCTCTTCTGCTACAGGACATTTGAAACCTCTTTCAGAGTTCCATCTCCTAGTTTGGTTCTGAAGACATCTCAGGGCCTTTCACAAGCTCTGACCACTTAGTTCCTTAGTTCTTAAATCAATTGATTCACCCTCTCCTGCTCTTTCTGCCCTTCTGTGGAAACCTGTCATGGGCCTCTCTCAGAATCACATTTTGAGATTGAGAGTCTCTCAGACTCTCCCATGTGAATAAGATATTTCCAGACTCACACACTGCACTGAGATCCCAATTATGCCTTTGTATTTAATGATGGGGAGAAATATGGGTTGTACTCCCAGAGCAGGGTCTTAGGGATGAGCAGAGAAGCAAGAACTGCATCCAGCTGACCCACAGAAGGGCCTGTGCTGAGTGATAAAACCTCCACAGCATCCCCAGTTCTCAGCAAGGTCTGGATGACCGGTCAGTGAACAGCTGCTCTGCAGCTGGGACAGCTCTGGCCCGCCCTGTCCTCCCCAAGGCTGACCTCCACATGGCCCCGTAGATCACACTGCCCCCCAAGCCAGCAGCCTGTCGTCAGCCTCTTGTTTCACTCTCTCTAATCCTCCAGCCTACAGTGCACTCTACAGCCACACTCCAAGAGTGTCTGGGTCCTAGCAAGGCACGATGGGCTCCTCCCACCCAGGTGGCAGGTGTGCCAGTGTGACAGGCATTCTGAGCCAGGACCGAACCTTTGACCTCTGGAGGCCTTCCTCCACATGTTGCCATGGTGGTCCAGTCTGGCCATATGAGGCCATGGTTGTGCTCACTGTCTATGTCTCTCTCCCTGTGTGGGGGGCTCTCTCACAAAGGAGAGGTCTCTTGGGGCTCCCAGGGACGGAATTCAAGATTCCAAATTGAGGGGGTGTGAGCTTTGCCTTCTCTCACCTCTGCCAGCTAACCAGTCTTGCTGTGCACCCCTACATGCCTTTCCTCTCATTCTGCCTGAGCCTGTCAGTGCTGGTAGTATTAGGCCCCCATTTTTCTATCCCAGGCCTTGTTCATCATCTCTTATCATGGAAGAAATTAGAGCCAGAAGTTCTGATCTTCCAAGTTCATAGAATAATTTGCTCATAAAACCCCTCTTCCCTGGGAAGCTAGGTGTGGTGTTAGGTTTTTTTTCTTTCTTTATTAAATGATAGCTGTATACATTAATGCAAACATGGGGTACAGTGTAGTGTTTTCATATACAGTTTGAAATATTGTCATCAAACGGGTTAATATAGACTTTGTGTCATTTACTTAGTTATTGTGTTAAAAAATTTATACTCTAGTTCTAGAAAAGTTCACTTATACCCTTGTTAGACAGACCATATCCAGTGTTAGGTTTTAATAGAAGGAGAAATATAAGGCACTAGGCTTATTTACCATAGAGAGCTGGACATATCTGTCACCAAAACTCACTGTCACCAAACCATCATCTTCATTACCATGATCCTTACCACCATCACTACAATCTTCCCATCTTATACCAACAATGTCACTATCTAATAAACATCTACCCTCTCATTATGGCCATCATCTGTATTACTTGTCTTCAGTCATCTCCACCATGATCATCATATCCATTACTGAGAGTTATCACCACCACCACCACCACTACTATCATCTCCATTTAAATTACTACTGTTATTAAAATCATCACAATCATTGCAATCATTGTCAACCTCCATCATTGTCAGCCTTGCCACTAGTATTATCATTAACACTAGGACCGTTATGCAGTTGCCATCTCCTCCACAAAGATCTTCACAATTAATCATTACCAACCATCATCAGCATCTCCATCACTATCACCTTCACAAACATCATTACACATTTCCATCACCACCACTGTCACCCATACCATAACTACCACATATCATCACCATCCCCATTGTCAACTATCCTCTTTAGTTGTCTTTCTCTCTAATGGAGTCTATGAGATTAATCTCAGTCTTGAAAACCATGGCTAAATACAGTCTTTAAGTTCAACATACAATGTTTCATTCGGACTGAATTAGCTTTTGCTGCATAACAACCAACCCCTCAAACTCAGTGCCTTATAACAACCACCATTTTATTTAGTGAGTGACTCTTTGATCAGCGGGGCAGTTCTTCCAGCCTGGGTTGGCTCAAATGATGCCCACTGGGATCCATCATGTGTCTGTGGTTGGCTGATAGGTCAATCAGCAACCACATGAACAAGAATAGCCTCACTCTTGTCTGACAGGGAACCTTGGTTTTCTCTCCTGTGGCCTTTCATCCTCTAGCAGCCTAGCTTGGGCTCATGCTAAAGTTCTAAGCTTAGCACGAGGGCAAGACCTGGACACAGGGTGCTTGCCAAACCTTGACTCTCATCATGTTTGCTGATGTCCAACTGTCTAAAATCAGATGGTTAACCCAGATTCAAGAGGTAGGGAAACAGATTTCATCTCATGATGGCAGGATCAAAAATGTCACATTGCAAGGGCATGGATTCAGGGAGATGAAGAATGAATGATCATTTTACAACCTACCATATAGGTGGGCAACAACAACAAAAAACCTAGACCTCTTCTTTACAACCTGGGGCATACACTGGCTGAGAAGGTTCTAATTTAATGTGCCTTAATATTCAGAGGTATGCTATTAAAGTAGCTTCCAGAACCACTGTAGCTACCTATCCAGAGTCACTGAGTCTTCCTACTTTTCCTACTTAAACTTCCATAAAACCCTCAACTTCCCATCTTCATCTACTCTCTCTTAGCTGTCTTTCTTTCCTGATTTTCCATGATCTCTGAGGACCTTTCCTCTCTGTAGGGACCCTTTCTTCCCATTCTCATCTTCCAGGGACCTTCTCTGTTTCTACTGGACACATCTCATGGACCTCTTCAGATTCTCTTGGGCCCTCAGCCACTTGTTCCCTCAGTTGTCACCATAGCCAAGTGACTCCTTTCATACCTGCACAGATCTGCTACCTGAGGTTGATCAGCTATCTGTTTTACCAGAAGCTCAGGGCCCTACTATATTTTTCAAATTTGTAGAAAGCACAATATGCACAGGATGGGATCTAGCTTCCTAGGCCACTGCTAAAGGGGCTGAGTGACACAGTTCAAGTTCAAGTTAGTCAACTTTGTATGAGATGGATTTTGAAAGAGAAAAGATGGAAAAGAATGTTAGATAAAATTCTCTCTCCTTTACCTTCTAATGTACTATTCCAAGGAATACTTTTTCTTATCCAGAGGTGTCCTGCTTGACTGGTGAGATACTGGTGAGATACATCCTGGTCAGCCATGTCTCTTTGCAATGTGTCAGGAAACAACAGCCAGTGCAATAACATACTATTTTGCACTGTCCTCTACTGCCTCACCTCTACCTTACTTCTGAGTTTGCCTTGAAAATAAACCCTTAGTACGTAAGCCTTGCCTCAGTCTCTATTATACTTTCTAGGGAAACTAAAGATATCATCTTAAAGGTGTTCAGAACAAGAATATCTCAGAGGAACCCAAAGACATCAGAGAGATGAGTAACTGTGAGTACCAAGAGGAGGCTCTATAATTAACAAAGATATTTTGTGTTGTTACTGAGAGTAGAGGTGGTAGAACAGCCCCTTTCCCCAAAATAACTAGTAGGCCATTTTTAGGAGACCAGAGCTTGGGAATGAGGGTCCAGGAACTCATGTCCTTATTGTTCCAGTTCCCTGGGAAAAGGACCTTATTTTTTTTTCTTTGACCTATCACAAGAGCTCAAATGTAGGTCCAAATATTTTTAGGTATGCTGAGTGTTAGAATTACTTCCTTATAGTTGTATCTCTGCCTTACATCTGAGCCAATGGACATGAGATTTCCAAAATCCAGAGGTGACTTGCCCATCAGATTGGCAGCTCCTTGCTGACCAGGACTTTGAATCCTCTACTAGGCTAGGGTGAGGGTAGGAAATATATGACTCTCCTTAAAATCCAGCCCAGAGGTCGGCCATAATAACAGAGCCTCAGCCATGGGACTGAAGTGGACATTATTCTCTCATCTGGTGGTCTCCACTTCCATGAGAATTCTTCCCCTAGCTCTTCTTACTCTTTCTTCCCAGGGCCAGCTCTTATCAAAGAGCTTACCACAATCATCCCCTCAGCCTTCCTTGCGAGAGATTTAGGCATACACATGAAATCATAGCCCCCTTTTGTCCTTCTGTGTATGTCCAGGAAATGGAATGACTGAATTTTTAACATGTTTGGGAGTTAGAAAAATGCTAATAAGAAATCTCACAAAAAATTTATATAGCAGGGAAATATTTTCATTTGTAGAACTTTAAAATTCTCCAAATGAAAATATTATCCCACTATATAAATTTGTATGTGTATAGTGGAAAATATCACTGTGTTTTTGGGTTTCCTAAAATTGTTAGCAAACCAGAGAGAGGTCCTATAGTACTTCAGTCCTTGTGTTTCAGGACTAAGTACACACATCCCTCTCCAGGCCGGTAGAGGAGTGGCAGCTCACTTAGCCCCAGCCTCTAACTTAGGATAGCACCAACTCCAAGCCTTTCTCCTGAGCAGCTCTCTTGCCTTTAAAGATAACCAAGTCATTGGTAGCAGTGACCCAATCACTTTTTCGAGAAGTCTCTTTGTAGGCACCCAAAGCTTTCTGAATGTAGTTCAAGACTTGTTGCCACTGTTTCACAGTGGGCATTGGAACCCTGATACAATGCTATGTTCAGTGGCTCTGGTGTGTAGGTTCACAGCAATACTCTCAACTTTCAGACACAGGGGTTAGCGTACTCCTTGGAGCCCTGGCTAACCTTGAACTTTACTTAACAAGCAGAAGTTTGGAGTGCTAGAGAAGCTGAGTTCTTTCCCTGACGTTAACGCTCTCACCAGGCATGGCCAGGCCTGTGGTTGCCATTATTCTAGAGGGCAACTGCTAAGGTATGGCATGGGCTGCTAGGATGCCATCCTAAGGTCATGCAGGGGAAACTCTGGTCCATTATGTAGTTCATCTCCCAAAGGTGTCAAGACATATAATACAGTACTCAATATACAGTGAGGCTCTGCAACCCTTCTTTCCTGTTGAAAGCCTCTAGGATCTGATTGGTTTGGGATCAAGGTAAGACAATGTGATTCCCCCCATTTAAGCCCTTAGTTTCTTTTCCCTCACTAATGACTGCTTTTAGCATGCAATAAAGAATACCTATGAATGCTTTGTCTTTTTTTTTTTTTTTGAGACGGAGCCTCAAGCTATCCCCCTGGGTAGAGTGCCATGGCATCACAGCTCATAGCAACCTCCAACTCCTGGGCTCAAGCGAGTCTCCTGCCTCCGCCTCCCAAGTAGCTGGGACCACA
>CAUYQV010015179.1:0-38190 GCA_963574575.1 Galagoides demidoff | reverse complement strand
GATAATTAATACAGTTTCAGTTGACAATGGATACATTTTATATTACAATGGTTATGGTTATACAACAGTAATTAATCAAGTCTCAGTGAGTTTTCCACCATTGTTCATCTACTGAGAACTTGGGGGTTTTGTGAAACTTGGAACTTTTTTTCTTGTACCTGAAGCTTGTTCTTGGCAACTCTAGGAGGAAGAAGGGAGCCTGGGAACGTATTCTCAGCCACCCTGGGGGGAGGAGGGACTTGCCTTGTTCCTGGAGTGGACTCTGGGGGGAGAAGGGAGGAGGAGGGAAATGGGCTGGAGAGGGTGGGGGGAACAGGTGAGGGCTGGGGAACAGGAGTGGGCAGAGGAAAGAGGGCTGGGTTACAACAATAGGTGATGTCAGGCTAGCTCCCAGGTGGCAGAGGCCAGTGTTCCTATTCCCAGAGGAAAACCAGGAGAGCATGCTGTCATCAAAGCCATGAGATCAAAACAAGAAGACAGAGGACTAGCGGTTGTTTAAACTGTGGTGGATAAACTTAGTTAGATGGGTCCGCAAAGTTCATGTGGACTCTGCAACACTGAGTTTTTTGGAGGCCTACAAGAATGTGAAAAATTAACAGGGTTAAAACTAAAAATTCTGAGTTCCAGTTCCAGCTTTTTTTGGGTAAAGCGATTTGACCTCAGAGGAGTTCACCCTCTTTTCTGAATCTTGGCTCTTTGTGTCTGACTGTGTTGAACTTAATGCTTCCCGTAGCCCACAGGGAGACAGCAGGGTCCAGCCTGTGGTTCTTGCACTTGAGTGCCCAGCGGAATCGCCTGGAGGGTTTGCGAGCCCTCCCCACCTCCAGACTTCGGAGGCAGTGGTTAGGGATGGGGCCTGAGACTTCGGGTTTCTGACCAGGGCCAGGCGAGGCTGCTGTTGTCAATGTGCCATCCCCAGGACTCTGTAAGCCTCTCTATTGACAAAAGAGGAACGGACTCTGTCATCATCCAGATCTGGTCCCAAGTCCTGGCTGCACTTCCCAACTATCATCTCTTGAGAAAGTTAAAACTCTCGGAGTCTCTGTGTTCCCCACTCTACGAAATTCAAAAGTTGGGGCTTCCCCTGCCCTCCGGTTTTGACATCCCCTGTTCCCATTCCCTACCTTCTTTGAGGCAATACTTTCTCCACAAATCAAATCCAATGCAGATTTTATTGAAATAGTTTCCCCCCCTCCCCCCGAGGGGGGGGATGGAAAAAATGCCTTATTGTGTAAACATTTAGGAAGTAGATGATTATTTCTAAAATTCTATAAACATTCTTTCCCTTCCTAATGTCTCTTCTCATCTGCCAACCTCCCAGCCTCTTTTTCTTCCTTCTTGGACAATTCCTTGCCCTGCTTTTTACCCCTGAAGTTTGTCCTCTGCTCCTCTTTTCCGCAGCCTTTCTAAGCAGAGCAGTTTAGCTCTGGTGTTTCTGATGTATATTATGCTTCCGCTGCAACTCAAGATCACCAAACACCAGACCAGTCTCTCAGGTGATCAGAATTTGAACACTGTAGATAACATTGGAGGGGTTTTAAAAGACGGGGACATCTTGCTTGTGTCATACAACAACTTAGTAAGAATGTGTGCCTTTGTGCGTGTTAGAAGATTCAATGAGATGCCAAATGTTACGTGCCTGGCTTAGTGCCACACACATACCATGTTTCCCCCCAAATAAGACCTACCCCCAAAATAAACCCTAGCAGGATTTCTATGCATTTGTTAAATATAAGCCCTACCCCATAAAAAGACCTAGTGATGGGCGTGGCTATGCAGATACTTATACTTATCTGCATAGCCACGCCCTGCATTTCAGCACTGAGTGGTAAGGAAGACTAGAACACCTTTTATCTGCCACAGCTCCTTTCTCCGTGCCATTTGCACTCATGGGGGTGTGCAGGTGGTAACCATGGTAGCAGGCATCCTATTGCACATGTGCAAATGTCTAGGGGAAAGGACTTCACACATCACCAGCACCAGCCCCACCAACAAGGTCGGCTCCCCCTGTCAGGTTCCAGAAGAAGATAACTTAACTGTATTTGAATAAATGTAGATTGTTGTATTGTATTTAATAAAAATAAGACATCTCCTGAAAATAAGCCCTCGTGTGTCTTCTTCAGAAAAAATAAATATAAGACAGTGTCTCATTTTTGGGGAAACAGAGTAGTATGTGATCAATCAAATTCAATTCTCATTCTTCCTTAATTTGAGTTCTCAATTTTTGTGATATATGATTTTATCTTTTTATATTTTAAGAAAAATCATGGAAAATAACTAGTGCACAATTGGAGATAGTTCCCAGATAAACACAGTCTGGCCCACAATGCTGTTCCCCCCCACACACTGATGGGCACATGTTAGGGTTCAATACATCGAGTTTGACAAGGACACACAAGGGGGGGTCTGATTACTTATGTCAGTTGCCTTGGGAGCCAAGTATAAGGGATTGTGCTAACATATCAAAGCACAAGAAAGAAAGAGATAGAAAAGGCTCTTTTGATATATTTTCATTTCCGTTTCACTGTCCTTATCAGTCAGTTCCCGCTGAATAGCTAAATGATTGAAAAGCTTAAACTTAATTTTCTAGTTTAAACTCAATGTTCCAAGAGCCTTCCAACTTGACAGCAGTAAAATATTGAAGTCTATTAGTCTCTGGTTCCAGGAATTTCACGCAGATTCTTTCGTCAAATGATTTCCAGCAAGGACGTATTAAATTGCATTTATCTCAACTGTCTGTGAAGGCCTTGAAATAAAGGAGTTCATTGGAGCAATTCAGCTAGAAGGTCAGATCCTTCTTTTAAGTCCTTGCCAGCCTGCTCTTACCTTATGACATTCGAAGAACTTAGTTGCCAATAGAGATGGAAGTTAACTTTTGATTCAAGAGATTGATGGTACTTGGCAGGACTGGGTACCTGTAACCCAGACACTGTAATGGATTTTAAAACTAACCTCCCTACTTGAGAGGAGCCCTCCCTTCCGTTCAGCCCTCAGACCTGGGAGAACACTCCATTAGCAATAAAATGCTAAGATAATGTTCTAAAAATTCATCTACCCATTATGGTTCCAATCTGGAAATTTTGGCTTGCTAAGTCATATCCAGTCATCACTCCGCACACCTCTACCCACCACCCATTATCCAAATATCCAAATATCCAAATATCCTTTCCTTGTTGTTCAGATCTGTCCCCCTACTTCCTTTGGAAATAAGGCCTCTGCCTTATTCAATTTTTCAGCATCCATAATGCACATAGTGCCTTAAATGTAGTAGAAAGCACTCAACAAATATTTAAGAATAGAGAAGTTGAATGAGATCCAACATTTGGAGTCCACTGAAGTTGTTTACAACTTAGGAAAAGAATTCTTATGTTTAAATTTTGACATCCTGGGAAGCAAGTTGAAACTATGCATGTAAGATGACTTAGATCAACCCCTCCCCTCAAATCTTCCCTGTCTTCTCCCAGGAAAACAGAGACTCCTCAGAGACAGCTTCACTAAATTCTAATCATTCCATATACCCCAGTTCCTACACAGAACCTTACCAGGTTTAAAATGCTCTTCTGAGGCCAGAATCTACAGGTTTTGTACCAAGAGATTATTATTTCTCAGTAAGGAAACTCTCAATTCAACCAATATGTTCCTCAGCCCATCAGCTAAAGTCCACATCTATAAAAAGGCCCACTAGGATATAACCACGAAGGAGCCATAGAACCAGAATAGTCATAAAACATAAAACATCTAGGACATTACATTGCAGCCCACTTTAATGGAGAGCTGGATCAAGCCTGGCAGAACTTGAATTCTATAAATGGATTGTAATGATGGCCAAGAAATCCTCTTAATTTAGTAAGTTTCTTTTCCTTCACTCCCTTCCTTGCTCCCTCCCTCCCTCCCTGTGTTTCCCCTTCCTTCCTTTCTTCCTTCCTTCTTTCCTTCCTTCCCTCCCTTCTTCCTTCCTTCCTTCCTGCCTGCCTGTCTGCCTGCCTTTGTTCCTTCCTTCCTGCCCTCTCTCCTCCCTTCCTTCCTTCCTGCCCTCCCTCCTTCCTTCTTTCCTTCCTGCCCTCCCTCCTCCCTTCCTTCCTTCCTGCCCTCCCTCCTTCCTTCCTTTCTGCCTGCCTGCCTCCCTTCCTCCCTCCTTCTCTTCCCTTTCCCTTCCTTCTCCTCTCTTACCCTTCCCTCCCCTCCCCTCCCCTTCCCTTCCCTTCTTTTCCCTTCCTTCCTTGACTATAGAAAGAAACAAACAAGCCTGCATTTCTACACTGTTCTGGGAGCTGTATACATTCAGCAGGGTCATAGCCTTCTTGTTATTTTGATGCAATTTTTTTATTAGCAAATGACATAGAATTCCTGGTGGATTCCTCTGACCAAGATTTCTATTAAGTTAATAGAAGAGATTAAATCAAGGTAATTGAAAAGACATGCAATCCCTCTAATGCAATCACTCATTTGTAAATCTAATTCCAGCAAAGCGTGTAGGGCCTGAGTCATCCTTCTTCTCTGACAGGGAAGTTTAGTACTAGACAGGACCTACCTCTGGGGAGAGGATCTATCAGTGGTGCTTTCGGGCTTTGATTTTTAGTAACACAGACTCAGCAAGAACAGTTGGTGCCTACAGGTGGGCACTCATTACAGTGAGGGCCAAAGAGGAATGGATGGCCTTTCCTCGTCTTTCTTCCTATTCTCTGTTAACAGTCAGGGCAGTTGCTGCACATTTGTAAAGAGAAACTCCAACTGATGAATTATAACTTTTGCATAAATAACCAGGCCATCCAGGCTAGAAGGAACATCTCAGAAAGGATGACTTTGTGGTTAGGGGGTTGTTGGGGTGTGGAGGGTGTAGGGAAGGACTACCCCCCCACACACACACCTGTTGAGGGCCTGAGGTCCCCCACTGGACATACCCCTGTCCAAAAATTCTACCTGATGTTTTTTTTCCATCTTTCTATCAGTTGGAAATTAGTTTGCGTGAAAACGTATTAAATGCGGATATTTCTGTAATCACTCCTGTATCAATGCGACTTACCCTAATCATTTTCATCTCTCAAAGTCAGGAGGCCTTGGGGGCAGGGAGAGGCTGGGAAGGCAATCTACATGCATTGTATTTCTCATCTTTCATGTAGACATTATGTTTTTAGTTCAAGAAATCAGCAAGTGAGATGGAGACTTTGGAAAATGTTTTCCTTAACAAAGTATCTCAAGAATGGAAGAGAAAGTATCCAATGTACACAGCCCTATTTTGAAACTAATTTATAGCTTTCAGAGAAATGTTATAACCTAATTATAGCCTTAGAATATGGGGAGGGGGTAAAAGAGGGGCGGGGAGTGGGTGGGTGGAGGGGGGTGATTGGTGGGGTCACCTCTATGATTTATCTTACAAGGGTACAAGTGAATCTTTCTAAAAGCAGAGTATGAATGTCTTAATTCAATAACTAAGAAAATGACATGAAGGTTATGTTAACCAGTTTGATGAGAGTATTTCAAAATGTATATGAAAAGAGCACATTGCACCCCATGATTGCATTAATGTACATAGTTATGCTATAAGAAATAAAAAAAAAAAAGAAAAGAAAAAGAAATGAATATAAGTGTAAGCTGGTGCTTCTTCGGAGAGGCTGAGTGAGGAATGGACCTGCATGAGCTGCATGGTGTGGTTTTCAGAAAGTCACGCATTCTTTTCTGCAGAAGGGGCTAAACACACTTTCTCTGAGCCTCCAGCAATGCTCCGAGTTAGCTGGAAAAAGTAGTGGTGGTTGTGCTTTTGTTGCTTCTATTTCCTCCTTCCTTCTTCGGGCTGCTATGGAATTATTAAGTGGTTTGAGCCAGAATCAGGCCTGAGCCTGCCCTCACAGGCACTAGGTGACTCCTTAGTTTGGCTGTCTGACAACGAGGTATCACGATCACATCAACGTGCCCTCTGCTTCCATCCCCTTCTCTTCCATAAAAGCTGGTAGAGAAGCAAGCCTTGCCCTTTGCTCTTGGAGCAAGGCTTTTCTCTCAGGAAGCAAAGCCCTTACAAAATGGCTTCCACCTGCCATCCAAGAGCCTGGTGTAGGCCCCACTCCAGTGACATTAGCAGAGTGCCCTCTGGAACGTCACCTCTGCAGTGAGGGTGTTGGACTGATGGGTTCTTTGTTGTCGTCTAGATCCATTTTTTTAAAATACTTTTCCAGGTGACTTTAGCATTACCCAGTTGAAGTTTCTGTGATGACAGGAATCTTCACTGAAGGCTACCCTGTCCGATAACAGCAGCTGCTAGCTCCATGTGGCCTTTGCACACTTGAAATATAGCTAGTGCAGCAGGAAAACATTTTTATTTTATTTCATTTAACATTTGTTTTTTGTTTTTTTTTTTCAGACAGATTTTCACTTTGTCACCCTTGATAGAGTGCCGCAGCATCACAGCTCACAGCAACCTCAAACTCTTGGGCTTAAACGATCCTCTTGCCTCAGCCTCCCAAGTAGCTGGGACTACAGGCACCTGCCACAACGCCAAGCTATTATTCTTTTTCTTTCTTTCCTTTTTTTTTTTTTTTTTTGTATTAGTCAATGTTGTTTAGAAAGCCCAGGCTGGGTTTTAACCTGCCAACCTCAGTGCGTTTGGCTGGCACCATAACCACTGGGCAATAGGAGCCCAGCCTATTTTGATTAATTTTTAAATTTCAGAATATTAGTGTGGTAGACACATTTTGGATACAAAATTTGTTTCTGTACAGATTAAGTAAAAGTTATAAGTGAGCCCTTCACTCAGTGTTTCCTTTAATTTTAATTAATTTAGATTTAAGCAGCCACAGGGGTTAGTGGCTACCATGTTAGACAACATAGGGCTAGGCTTTTGGATTCAGCCTCTTTGAAACTGTCTGTTCCATTGATTCTATATGAAAATTATATCTCACATCCACCCATGTTTCTTCATTTCCACAGTTTCCTCCCCCAGGCTGAGCCACCAACATCTCTTGTCAAGGAAATGACAATGTTTCCTCCTTGGTTTCTCCCCTCTGATCCTTTTGCTACAGTGCAGAGTGATCTACTAAAAATAAAATTGACCAAGTTATTCTTCTTAAAACCTTTCAACAACTTCCCCATTGTAATAAAATTGAAAAGCCCTCAGAGGCCTACAAGCAGGTGCACACTCCGAGCCCTGTGCCCTCAAACACCTGCACACTCAGTCCTGTGTCCTTCAGGCCTTATTTATCCTGCCTCAGTCTCCCCCTTGAACTCACTACATGAAGGCATCAAACCCTTCTTCACGTCCCTTGCCTAAACTTTCCATCTGTTCTAGAGCTGTGCTGCCCAATATGGCAGCCACTAGCTACATGTGGCTCTTTAAATAAATATATATTTAAATTAATTGGAATGAAATCAAATTGAAAATTTAGTTTCTCGGTCACACTAGGCACATTTTAAGTGCCTGATCATCACAGGTGGCTGGTGGCTACCACATTGGGACAGCACAACATAGCATATTTTCATCATCATAGAATGTTGTTTTAGACAGCATGGTTCTGGAACATCTTCCCCACACCTGAGCTTGGCTGACTCCTACCCCTCCTTCAAGTCTCACATTCCCACAGTGGACTTTTCTGACCCTCAGTCTAAATTAAGATTCCCTGCTTTCTTTCTGAGCCTGTAATTTTTCTTTTTGTTTCTTAGGTCTGTTTGCAAAGTTATATTTATATGTTATTTTTTAATATTTGTGTTTTCTAATAGGATCTAGGACAGAGTCTCTTGTCTACTTGTTAGTCCCCAGGCCTCGTGTTGGTGCCTAGCACTTAGTAGGAGCTCACTCAGGTTGGGTGAGTGCATGAAACAGTGAGTTCCTACAGCGGTGGATGCCTGGCCGGGCTGCATTTACTCGCCTTGAGAATTACCAGTGAAGGTGACAGCTCAGGGGCCTTACGGTCCTGGAACCAAATGCTGATTATCCTGACTTCCACACATATTTTAGCCTGGTTGATTTACGTTTGGGAGCCACTTTCTCCTTGCATGAAAGAAAGGGAATCCTATCATGTCAGAGTGCCATTGTGAAGAGTGGATGGGCTAACGTGTGCCACGCACTTGCCGCACAATCAGTGCAGCTGTATGTGCATTCTGTCCCCTCTGTCACCTCTTCATGTCCTTCCATCCTTCTCCTGAGTCCCTCCTTTCATGCTGCCTCTCTGGCCCCAGCCTCTGAGTCTCTCATGCCTCAGGCCCATCCTCCTCTTAGCGGTCTTTATGATACAACTGAAGAACCAAACCAAACTTTCTCCCACATGGAGGGTCCCCCCCAAGTTTGGGTGCTTCTTCAGTATCCTCCCTGTCTCTGGCTGTATAAACCAGCCTGACTCACCTCTTGACCCAGACAAGCTCCAGCTCTAAAAATACTCTCAGAATAACAGGTGCTCACAGCACCTGGCATAGGGTGGTCCCATTTTCCTTAGGCATTTGCCATCCATTTATATCTGTGGACCAGCTGAATCAGCATCCTCTCTGGTGCTTGTTCAAAAAGTGGATTCCTGGACCCTACTCCAGACCCATTTACATCAGAATCTCTTCAAGGAGTGCCCTGGAAGCTTTATTTTCAATAACCAGCTCAGGTGATTCTGTTGCTATCATCAGGGCTTCTTGATGCAACATTTAGTATTGTGGAACACTGGGAGAATTCTTCTGATGAGTCACTCACTCCCTTAATTTGCACGCAAGCACATTTTTATATCAAAAGATCATTTGCCAAATACCTACCTAGTGATTTATTAGCTTCATGGGTATTATTTGTAATTCATAAACTCACATTTACCAGAAAGGAAGGCACTTTCATGGGGGACATGTCCGCAGAACTCACTGGACGTCCACATTCACACTTAGAAAGACTCACTGTGATCAGAAGGCCATCGCTGCTGTCTTCAGTTGGCTATGATATTAAATTGCTGCTCTATCTGGTTTTTTTTTTTTTTCGACAGAGTCTTACTCTGTTGCCCAGGCTAGTGTGCCATGGCCTCAGACTAGCTCACAGCAACCTCAAACTCCTGCGTTCTAACAATCCTTCTGTATCAGCCTCTCGAGTGCCTGGGACTACAGGCACCCACCACGACACCCATTATTTGTTCTATTTTGAGTAGAGATGGTCTCTTGCTCTTGCTCAGGCTGGTATCTAATTCCTGAGCTCAAGGGACGCTCCTGCCTTGGCCTCCCAGAGCACTAGGATTACAGGTGTGAGCCACGGTACCCAGCCTCTACTTGGTGGATTCATCACTTCCCGTCCGGCTCTCTGCCAATGGCATGGTGGCCCCTGCAGCTGTAAGGATGCAATCGCCCCAGCACAGACTGCGGCCTACATAGACCCAGTAACTAGACTTCAAGATTGCAGGTTGTAGTTCAAACATAAATAACCTCAAAGCTAAAGCACATGTGCATATATACAATCCCCCAAAGTTTACTTTAGATTGATAATTTTATCCCAGTGATCAGCTTTGTTTTCCCTGTGAAGGTATGAAAGGTGGAGGGGACACCAAAGCAGCCCCAAGGCCAGGCTCTGAGCACAGGTATGACCTATTATGACCTCAGGAAAAAAATAAAAATTGTCCCTTCACCCTCTAGTCCAGAACCTGTGGTCAGAACTGCCCCTCCCTTAGGCCCCTGCCTAGCTGCCCCCTAGATTTCTCCCCACTGAATGCTGCCCTCAGATTCCACCCTGGAAAGGCACAGCCCATGGGCTGAGGTTTCTCTGGCCCTCAGAAGTAAGCAGTTGGGAGTATCTCCAGTCCCACCTTCTTTCCCTTCCTCTCAGGGCCCCTTGACTCGCCACCAGCCCACAGGGGAACTCCATCAGCAGAGCAGCGGCCCAGTGTGGGCAGCAGGTCTCCCTGGCCAGCTCCTCACCATGTACAGGCCAGCAGGGACAGGCTGTGCAGCTGAGGGGCCGAGGGACCCTTGTAAGCTGAGCCCTCCCTCATCTGGGGCAGGACATGAGCCCCCACACAGCCGCTCCTGTGCGTTTCTTCCTGTTTTCACTCCGCCCAAGCCCATTTATGTTGACGTGCACAAAAACAGCAAGATCTGCTGGTTTGCAAATCTGACTTTCAAGTTAGAAAAATATCAACAACTATTTCCACATAGTGACCTATAAAGCTCTTGAGTGTGCCTCTCAATGAGTTTTGGTAGATGCATAACTCATGCCCCATCAACACGCCAGTGTTCCCATCGTTCCAGAAAGCTCTCTGATGCCCTTTCCCAGCCAATTCTCCCTCTCTGGGGAGACCTCTTTGGAACAGTTTCATTTTAAGGTATTTCAGTTTGCTCAGGCAGCTGGAAGGAAGCAGGGAAGAAGCATGGAGGTAGGAGCTGGGGGGAGTGAAAGAAGCACAATCTCGTCACCATCCCTGCCGAGAGGGAGCAACAGCTTGCTCTGTCGCCCTGCACCCCTTTGAAGCAGTGTGCCTTTTACTGCTTTCTTTCCTTTCCTTCCGAAGGAAATAACTTCCCAGAGAGGTTCCAGAAAGCTCCAGCCTGGGCCCGCCACCCCACACATTCCTGGAGTTACTCTCCCAGAGCTCCCAGTACACTCAGCCTCCCTCAACCAGTGCTCTGACGCCGCCTCCTCCAAGAAGCCTTCCTCTCATGCTGCAGTGCCAGCAGCACCAGCACCTTTTCTTTGCACACCAAAACCACCTAGCGGGAGCCCTCAGGTGCAGTGAGAGCAAGTTAATGAAGGCAGGCCACAGTGGCTCAGCCAAGGAGCCAGGGTGAGGACACAGTGGCCTCTCACCCTCACAGCTGTCACTACCCCCAGATTCCCCTCTGCATTCCTGCTCAGGGTCTGAAGACATCCTGTTTAACATGTCCGTAAAAACAACCCTTGTTATGTTATCTCTGCATTGTTTATGATAGCGAAACAACTTGGGAACCAGCCAAACGGCAACACTGGTGCATTCGTTAAATAAACTATGGTGCCACCCATACAATAGAAAACGACATGTCCATTAAAAATAACATTGAGGGAGAATATTAATAGACACAGAAAGCTGTCTATTAAAGGCACTCACAGAACACCACTGTGTTGATAGTTGTTCTCGCTAAGCATCCAGATTATGGATGATTATTATATTCTTCTGATTTGCCAGTACTTTGTGCAAAGACTTTGCAAAATTAAATAACAGTTCATTGAAAGTGCTCAGCTCCACACTGTTAGGTCCTGAGGAACACAGCACACACAAGACGTGTAGAACGTTACACCAGCAATCTCACTTGCAGAACTGAGGGGTGGCCTTGAACTTCCTGCATGCCTTGAGGCAGGTGCCTATGGGCACCTTACTGGTTCAGAAAATCTAACTCTAACAAAGAGCTGGCCCACGTACCTCATCGTGTGGAGGAGCGTGACTGGCGGGCACCCTGAGGAAGGCTGGCTGTTCTCACTGCTCCTCACACGTGGTTTCCTGCCTCTGTGGTTTTGTTCTTTCTATTCCCTCTGCCTGGAGAACCCTCTGGCATGGTTCAGCAGATGTAAAGTCTACTCATCCTTGACAAGCAGCATGATAGGCCCTCAAAGATGCCCTGGATCTTATAAATACGTCACATTGCATAGCAAAAAGGATTTGGCAGATGTAATTAAGGTTGCAGACCTTAAAATAGGAAGAGCAGCCAAGAATTTCCAGATGGACCCAACTGATCACATGAGCTCTTAAAGGCACAGAACTTCCTTCAGCTGGAATCAGAAGAAAAGTGACATAAGTCAGATTTGAATGAGAGGGATTTGATCCGAGTTGCTGGAGGGACCACGCGTGAAGCACAAGGAGAATGAGGGCAGCCCGAAGCTGACAGCTGGCAAGGAACTAGACTTAGCCAACACCTTCAACGAGCTTAGAGCAGATTTGCCCCCAGACCCTCTAAACACAGCCCTACCCAGGGTTGATTTTGACCTTGAGACACTTTAAGCAGAGGACCCAGTAGGGCCACATGAACCCCATACATCTGACCTACAGAACTGTGGGATAGTAAATAGGTGTTATTTTAATCTTTTACACTTTTGGTACTTTGTTGCAGCAGCAATAGAAGACTAATGCCCCATCCTTTGGTGCAAGCGCATATGCCATGTGTATGAAACCACCTCTGCCTCCCTCCATACATGTGTATTCCCTGCTCTGAATTCTCCAGGCTCTCTCCCTTGGATTCTCTTCAGCCATCACTACGGTCCACGTGGCCTTAGGGTTATTTGTGCACATATTTCTCCCGCTAGGCAGACTACTCAGAGGACGATCAGAGGCTCATTCGTCTTTCTTTTCTTTTCAGGGCAAAGCACCGCACCTCACATGTAGCCAATGCTAAATTTTTGTCGAAAGGATGGGTCCCTGCCTGAATAGATGGCTATCGTTTTACAGAATAAATTGCTATGGCAATTAGGAATTGAACTATGGTCCCTAGAAATGTTTTCAAATATAGAAAAGAAGAGCTGATTGATGATGGATTCTGACAGCATGAGAAAACCTACAGTGTGCAAAAGTAGGAGATCTGAGGTTGTTTAAATTCTTAGACTCTGACTGCTGAGGCAGTCAGCCCTAAGATACAAATGAATAAATAGGATTGCAAGTTGGGATCTAAAAGAATTTAGAATATAACTTCTTAAAAGAGTCAATTTCTGGCTGGGCATGGTGGCTCATTCCTATAATCCTAGGACTCAGGGAGGCCAAGGCAGGAAGATCAACTGAGCCCAGAAGTTCAAGACCAGCCTGAGCAAAAGCAAGATGCAGTCTCCAAAAATCAGAAAAAAAAATTAGCCAGGCATTGTGGAGGGTGTGTGTAGTCCCAGCTAATCAGAGGCAGAGGTAGGAAGATCACTTGAACCCAGGAATTTGAGGTTGTGTTGAACTAAGCTGAGGCCATGGCCTTCTAGCCTGGGCAACAAAGTAAGGCTCTGTTTCAGAAAAATAAACAAACCAATAAAAGATTCAACTTCTGGCAATGTGAAGGTTGAAGGCAATGAACAGGCTTCTCCTACTGCACATGGATAGAAATGTTGTAGAAAATGTAATACAATTTTTAACAGCCCATTGAGCTTAAAGGAAAAAAAGGGAAACTGTCAGGCTCCAGAAAAGAAGAGGAAACTCAAAATCAGAAAGTCAAGTACAAGAACTGAATTGATGTCTCAGCACCCAAGGAGACCAGAACACAGGTCTTTGTGGGTTGGCTGAGGGATTTAACACCTACAAGTGAGGTTGAGTTGTTTTCAGGATGATGGAGGCAGAGAGCTAGTATCTTACATAAAATTAGTACCTATGGCATAATAGGGAACATATATTTGGTCTTTTCCTCTAGTTCCCAACACAGAGTGCCTAAATTCCTTGGAACTTTCTGGGTGATAAAATCGCTTTTGTTCTAAGAAGGCTATTCTTGGTGGGCACCTAGTTAGCTTCAGAATGGGGACTAGTTACCAGAAAGACTAAGCCTTGATCAGAAGCCTAGAATTTTCAGCATCATCCCACGCTCACAGGATGGGGAAGGGGGCTGAAGATTTTGTTCACAACTGTCCTTGCCTATGTGATGAAACCTCCATAAAAAACACTAAGCAACAGAGTTCAGGGAGCTTCTGGGTTGGTGACCAAATCCATGAGGCAGGGGAGGGGTGTACCTCAACTCTGTGGAACAAAGCTCCTGTACATAGGACCCACCAGGCCTCTCCCAGTGTAACTCTTCACATGGCTATTTGTTCATTTACATCCTTCATAATAAACAGGTAAATGTGAGTAAAGCGTGTTCCTGAGTTCTGTGAGCTGTTCTGGCAAATTATCAAACCTGAGGAAGGAGTCACGGAAACCTCAATTTATAGTCAGATGGTTGGAAGTACGGAAGGCCTGGGACTGGCGTCTGAAGTGTGGGCATTCTTGTAGGACTGGGCCTCAAATCTTGGGTCTTCACCAACTCCAGGTAGTTAGAGTCAGAACTGAACTGAATCGTTGAACACTCTGGTGTCTGGAGAATCAGAGAATCAATCGTTGGTGTTAGAAAACACCTCAGAGTTCCCAAGAAGAAGGGAAAGAGGGAACTCTACCTACTGATCCATGGAAACAGCAAGGAAGAATTTTATCTACTCAGAGTTCTTAGAAGGAAAAGAAAAAAAAGTTTATGAAAAAAACTCCAAGTGTGGAGTCTATATTTACCCAGCACACATGGTACAAGCAAACCTATAAACTGATGAAAAGGCAATACAGAGAAGACATATCTGCTCTCCAGGGATAGTTCCCCAATCCAGGGAGCAAAAGTTCCCCACAGAAAATACTATATCCATGGAAGATAAGCTTACAGTAAAAATTGCAAAGCATATGAAGAAATAATGCACATTGGCTGGCGTGGTGGCTCACACCTGTAATCCTAGCACTCTGGGAGGCTAAGGCAGGTGGATTGCCTGAGCTCAAGGGTTCAAAACCAGCCTATGTTAGAGTGAGACCCCATCTTTAAAAATAGCTGGGCCTTGTGGCAGGCACCTGTAGTCTTAGCTATTTGGGAGGCTGAGACAAGAGAATTGCTTGAGCCCCAGAGTTTAAGTTTGCTATGAGCTGTGACGCCATGACACTCTACTGAGGATGACCAATGAGACTCTGTCTCAAAAAAAGGAAAGAAAGAAAGAAAGAAATAACAAACATTGAAGGAGATAATTAGTCTATGAGAACCTGTAAAATCTGGGGAAAGAAAAGAATTATGCATAAAATAAAATGAGAACTTTTGTGGAATTCTTCCTACATGTTAGGCACCATTTTCCAGACTGGAAAACAAGTTCTCAGATGGAAGAAACATAATGAATTCCAAGAAAAGTAAATAAAAAGTTAAGTCCTACTTAGACAATGGAATGCCTATTTTATAGACTATGTACCTTAACAGAATAAGAGCAACTGAGTGAGAAGATACATCTGAAAAAGAATGGCAATTAAACTGACATCAGAAAAATATATTCCAAGGGCTGGGGGAATATATCTACCCAGCTAAATCAATATCAGCTAATTCAATATCCATCTAAATCATCATGTATAGATAAGAGCAAAATAAAGACATTTTTATCAGAAAAAAAAGAGAGAGAGACAGAGTGTGTACCATCCTTCAACTCTGGCTGAAAAACTGCTGAAGAACATGTTTCTAAAAGAAGGAAATTGAATCCAGAAGGAAGGAAGGAGTGGGATATAAAAGCTATAGTGAGAAAAACAAAGGCAAGCATCGAGTAAAACTTAATATTTGACGCACAAGAATAAAAACTGCAATGGCTAGTCATCATGTTAAAACGAGGGAAAACTAAAGTACTTGACTATAGACAAGTATGCCAGTCCCAGGCCTTCCGTACACAGAGGAAGATGGGGAAAACCACAGCTCATGCCTTCTAAACTCCCACACTGCTGACAGCATAGAAATATTAATTAAACATGGGCTTTGCTAAATCAAGTGTGTACGCTAAAATTTGGAATACAGTTAGAAGAAAAGCACCAAAGGAGAAGATAGAAATACGTCAAAATAGATCATTAATCACAATTAGTGCAAACACATTGTTTGTCAGTTAAAAGAGAAATAATCTCAGGTTGCATTTAAACACACACACTCCAGCCATATAGACTATTCATAAGAGACCAAACCGTACACACTAATCATACATACTACTTATAAGAGACCCGATTAAAACATGACACGGACAGCTGCAAATAAAGGAATGGAGAAGGCCCGCTCAGAGGTTTCAGTCTGGGTCTGTGCCTTCAGAGGAAAACCCTCATTCACTGCAGAAGGAAGTGTGTGTTTACCGCAGTGCCGTTGTTAACAATGGGAGATCAGAGGGACCAAGATGGATAACATTAAAAGCATAATTCTGAGTAGAGAAAACAAGCTGCAGAAGAGTATCATGGTAGGATATCATGGATGTAGTTTTTTTCCCAAAGGAAAATTTTTATTGAAGAATAATATTAACACATACATAAAAATGTATAAAACATAATGAATAGTTTGACGAATTTTTGGAAAGTGACACACCCTGGAAACCAGCACCCAGATAAATACATTGAATATGACCAAGGCCTGAGAAGCTCCCTTGCTCTCTCCCAGCACCACATCCCTCCAAAGGTAACCACGGCTGCCCTGGCCAGGCATGGTGGCTCACACCTGTAATCCCAGCACTTTGGGAGGCTGAGGTGGGAGGATCGCTTGAGCCCAGGTGTTCAAGAGCAGCCTGAGCAACACAGTGAGCCCCATCTCTACTAAAAATAGAAAAACCAGTGGGGTGTGGTGGCAGGCTCCTGTTGTCCCAACTGCTTGGGAGGCTGAGGCAAAAGGATCACTTTGGGCCCAGGAGTTTGAGGTTGCTGTGAGCTATGATGACACCACAGCACTCTAGCCAGGGTGATAGAGGGAGACTCTAGGCCTAAATAAATAAATTAATAAACACACACACACACATATATATACACACACCCACAAACATATATCACACACACACACATATATATGCACATATATACATATATATAAATAAAACATGACTGGTTGGTTATACACCAACCTCAAGATAGTTATTACCTCAAGGCAGAGAGGAAAATCTGGGAGTGGGAGGATGAAATGGAGGGTACAACTATACTTGTAACGTTAATTTTTTTTTACATGGAAAAGAAATATGAGCAAACAAACATTTTTAGAACTGAGTGGGATGTATATACAGGATGTCTCCATCTTGCCTCTGTTTGTCACCTACTGTAATCATTTGTTTTTTTGTTTACGAAAAAAGTTCTTAAGGGAAAAATTATACTTTCCACAAGAAAGGAAAAAACTTCACAGTGTCTCTGGCTATAAACACAATATTCAAAACATGACTAACAGAGCAGACATCCCACTACTGAGTATAATTAGCCTGACACATAGAAAGGGTTTAAGGAATGAGGGCACAACATAAATATGTGATCTGATGAGAAATTAAATACAGGGGTGTCCAACGTCCAACCTGTGGGCCATGGGCTACAGCTGATTTTGTGAGGACTTTCTTGCTTATCTGTGGTGCTGCATATTATGGGAAGTGTCCACAGACCTTTACAGCTTTTTTAAGTGTTTGTGTATTTAACGTGTGGTCCAAGACAACTCGAACCTGGGTGACATGATGAGACTCTGTCCCCAAAGATATGTGTGTATATATAAACATGCCTGGGGAGAATACAATATGGGACAGAGGGAAAAAAAATGTTGGACAGAGAGAGAGAGAGGAAAAAAAAGGTTGGATACCCCTGGTTAGAAGCAAATACATGAAGGTTGAGTATTACCGTTTATAATTCTTTTTGCAAGGAGGGTAATTTACTATCCTGGACTGGGTACCTTATGAGTGTCCATTTAGAAATAGACGAGAGAATAGAATAGAATTTCTCGATATATTCTTGTACTAGGAGGTTTATGTTATGTAGCAAGATTGTTATCACACATTTGCTTCACAGGTCTGATACTCTGATAACATAATGAGACAACAGAATCAGCAGAAAGGGTAAGTCAGGAAACTTGGGTGTTAATTCTGTCACTGCCGCCTCCAGAATCCTCAGTCACCTCCCCTCTGCTGTCAAGGTGGTAGGCTAGATCCAGCTTTCTCCACCTCAGCACCACTGGTATTTTAGGCTGAATAATTCTTTGTCGCAAGGGGCTGCCTGCGCATTGATGTTCAGTGGCCTGGACCCTACCTGCCTGATCCAGGAGCTCCCCCTCCTCCCTCAACTGTCTAAAGACCATTTTAGACATTGGCAAATGCTCCCTAAAAAGCAAACCTGCCCCCAGTGAAGGACCACTGAGCTAGTCCCTGCAGGGATTGTCCCCCTCCAGGTCTAAAAATATTAGGCTTCCATTAATACCATTTGAGCAATCCATAGGATTTTCTCAGCACCCAGATGAACATTAACATATGAAAAGCCAACAACAGCTGGAGACATCTGGGGTCACACACAGTATGTGTGGCTGCTCAGTCGCTCTCTCAAAAAAAGAGGGGCATTGGACAGAGTAGTAGGGGAAACCGATGATGCTTTAACCAGGGACTTTATCTACTGTGAGAATGGGGCAAGCCTCCACGGATGGTGGTTGAGATTCTGCACAAATTTTAGGTTATCATCAAGATCAGAGAAGCACACACACTTGACCTCACCTCTCAATGTCATGGGAATTTCCATGCACCTTACATTACAATAGAGTGGGGATCCCCACACATGCAATAGCCAGGGGGCAGAGATGCAACAATGGGATGTCATTTCAAATTAGGTAGTAGTCTCTTAGGGTGGTTCCCGAGAAGCAAAGCCTTAGGAGGGATTTGAATGCAGAGATTCATGGGGAGAGCTCTCAGGACAAGGAGAATGGGGGGAAGGAGGGTAGAACAGGTGAAGATTCTTGGCAAGAGTGGGTTCATCTGGAGTCTAGTTTCAGTCTGGCCCCCGAGGCACTGGGGAGGACTTGTATAACCAGTGGAGGTGGTGGCTCCTGGAGGCACAAGTCCAGCCTTCTATACAGGGGACAGTACAGTATCAACCATGAGCTGCCTCAATGTGGCTAAGAGTGCGTAGGGTGCACAAACTCCCAGGAGAGGTCACTCCTGATACAGCTCAGGACCATTCTCAAGTTAATAGGCAGGTAGGATCTGTCAGCAGCCAACATTTATAGGAACTGGTAACTCCCAGCCCAATAAAAGGATTCTATTTGCAACAGTGTCTGCTACAAATACACAGTATAAACACGTTTGGACATTAAATTTACAAAATTCCTGTGCATCGTCTAAGAGAATCTTGAAACAGCAAAGAATTGACTTTTATGGAGCACCTAACAGGCGCCAGATGCTGTAAGTATCTCATTTAACTTTACAGCACTGACGGTATTTTTTACTCTACTCCTATTACAGCTGAGGAAACTGAGGCTCCGGGAGTGATTAATTCGCCCAAGAGAAGAGAGTTTATTAAAATGCTGGAGCAGAGCAGAGGATTCATTGCAGCCCATGAATCTCGGGTCCATCCCTGAGCTTAGGCAGCACCTGGCCCCTAAAGAGCACATGGCCCATCCCCTGGAGGAAGGAGAAAACCTGACTGTGGCCCTTACGGACATGAATGCTGAGCCCTTCACAAACCAATCTCCTCATCAGCTGAGGTCCATAAATTACCAAAACTCTACAGTCACATCTCTCAGAGGGCTGGCAATCTTGGCCCCCGGGGATGGGAATGGAGGATGGAGGCTGTTGTCAGACTAGTTTGCAGGAGAGCCCAGCTTAGAGTCACCACCTACCATGGGACCACTGTCACCAGTATCCTCATGGGTCAATGAAGTACATAGGGTTCTTGCAAGAAGCCTTGGCCCATCCCCAGCAGAACAAAGAACACTACTACTTGAGTTTTCCTGGACTGATGGCTCCCCAGGAAGATGAAGAAAGGGACCAGGACCCAATGCATTCTGTTGTGTATATATTCCCCAGCCTTGGAAAGGCTTATCATTAATTGAGAATCAGGCCCTCCTCCCGGGGTATGGAGGAAGGGGCCCCATTGTCATCAACTCCACACCCTCCACCATCTGGAGCTATCTCTGGATCTGAAGTGGCCTTTCTGTTTCTGAAAAGAGAGACAAGGAGTCTGCCTCAAGAGGCAGGTGCTTTCCTGCTGATGACAGCCAGGTATCCCCTTTCCCTTGGATGGACCACGCCAGAGGAATGCCAACAAGAAGGAAGGTAGAGAGATGGGAGTGTGTGAATGGGGTATGTGTGTGAGTAGGGTGTGTGTGTGTGTGTTTTCTCCAGGAGTGGATACCAACAGAAGTATGTTATATAAAAAAATGTAGAGTCAGCACCACCCCATTGAAAGAGGTCTAACTTGGGCATCTGGAGATTGAAGTTTAAGTCACTTCTACGAAAAAGAAAATCCAAATGGAGATGGTTGTGTCCGAGGTGTCCAAAAGGAGGCAGGAGGTCAAGAGATGGACCTCTACTCACACACATGCCCAGATGAGACCTGGCCTGTGGAACTGAGACAAGATAACACGAGCTGCATTCCGTCTGAGCTGGTTATACTGGGCCTGGAGAAACCAGTGTGGAGAAACAGCTACACCAAACTGGATCGACCACCAGCCAGAAACATCCAGGCTGTGTATCAGCCATTGTCAATCATGAAGTATCCCCAAACCTCCCAGCTATGTAAACTTACATAACACCTCTATGAGCCCCTGCTCCGTCTCACTGGATGGAGCACAATTTAGCTGCTTGCTGGATCTGTGTCTCCCAAATTGCAGTTCCTAAGGACCCAATTAAAACATCTCCTCCTCTGTTTGCTGCTCCACAGTGCAGGTTTTATTTCTTATTAGTTGGGCTCAGCCATTCACTATGTACGAATAGAAGCTTCTTGCCAAGCACTGAGTTTTGTGCTTTATCTGCATTTTCTGATGTCATCCTCCCACAACCCCATGAAAGAACCATCATTGTCCCCATTCACAGACAAAGAATTAGAAATACAAAGATTAAGTAATATGCCCAAGATCACACGGCAGCTAAGCGGAGGACACAAGCTCGGAACACATCAGTCAATGCCAAAGCCGTGGCTCTGGTCTGCCCCATCACCTTTTCCCCCGAGCCACAGTTTCCTCTTTGTAAGATGAGTAAGATTGTAATACATCCCTCATGGGTTTAGTGCAAGAGTTACATGAAACATTGCAAGGGAGAGTGCCTTGCAAATTGCTGTGAGAATGCCCATTGTTGTCGTTATCGGACCAGATTAAGCAGCATAGGAAAGGAAAGAAAGGCTGCCTCCTGGTGCGCTTTTGATAAAGGCTCGTGAAGATAGCTGGGTGAGACTGACGAGATCTTTCCCCAGTCTCATCCGTGCCACTTAGTCAGCAGTGGGGAGCTGAGAGTCGGCCCTCCTCCCCAGCCCCGTTGCTGAGACATGGTAATCAATCATGTGAATCGTTTGTGCCAAAATATAATAATATTATGAGCTGTTCTTAGCTGGCTTAAGACCACAGAGGTCTGTGTGTGGCCTAATTTCCATCCTCCACACCTCATGACGGTGGAGAGTTTGACTCATTTGAGCATCTTCTCTCCTGGGTGAATTTTGGAAAGCTTATGTCTGATTTCCTGCGGGCTTCCGCAGGCAAGGGTATGTCCCTCTTTAAGACATGGTCAAAAGCCTGGAAAAGGCAATAACTTTGCACGCCCCAAAGTGCTTTTTGACCCTGCTTACTCTTTCAGTCCTTGCAATAGCCCAGGGTAGGTGTGATATTCCAAGCCTACCCTACAGATGGAAAGACTGAGGTCAGAGGAGCTAAGCGACTTGCCCAAGACAGAAGAGGGAAGCTGAGGAGAGGCAGAGGGGTCCGGCGTCCATGTGTGCTCTTCTCGGCTTCTAATACTAGGCATGGGCTACGCGTCTGTGTCTCCCGCTGGGGCAGTTGCTCAGACTAACCTCGGCAGGAAGCAAGAAAAGGTAGTGCCTGGCGAGGACGTCACCAGCCATGAGGACCCTTGAAATACAGCACCTAGTGGGGGAAGAACACAGCACACACACGGGCCTGTTTTCAACGTTTGTTGACAGCTCCTAGATCAGGATGGCAGGCTGGACAGAAGAGTCCTGCTGGGATGTGACGGAGATTGCAAGGTGAGATGAGAGGGCAGCAAGCCACATGCCGCTCAGAGCCTCAGAATGCTCTATGCTCTCAGAGCTGATGCAGAGACACACCAGGACAGTGGGAGCATCCCGCCTACCACCAATCATATGCCCTGCCCCCCAGCACTCAGGACTGACTCTCAGGAAAGGGACCCTGGGTCACAGACAGCTCTGCTACTTTCCTCCCTATGAGAAGTTTGAGTACAGTGAGGAGATTTATACTAGAACAGAAGAGGCAGGGCAAGGGTATGTGTTTCTCCTAGGCTGTCCTGGGTCAAGCTGGCCTGATGCTCTTTTGATCCTGGGGCTGTTGGGGTGTAGCGCCTCCTCCAGGCAGTCCCTCCGTGTAGCCGCATTGATAACATTGCCCTGCCAATTCAAGAAATGCCGCTCCCTCTCGCCCCCTTCTTCTTGCTACCTCATCTGATCCAGCCACTGCTTCCCTTGTGGTTTGAGTCTCTGAGTGGCCCACTCCCCAGCCTTGCAGGAGAGAACCCTCAGACACACTCTCCTTGGCCCCAAGAGCTCACAGCTTGCTGTGATATCTTCAAAGAAAACCTCTCTCCTCAATCTCTCAAACCCTGTACTTCAATCCTTTATTCCCTTGAGGTGGGTGATGAGCTAACGGTGCCAAAATCGGTTTCCAGCCACCTTCTGTGAAAGTCTCATGCGGATGGTTTGGATGCAGCACCTCCCTGGGGAATGAGAGGATGTTCTGGCACTTAATGTTTTGTTCCCCATCTGTGGAACTGAGGAAAGAACCCCGTTTTAGCACCCTGTCACAGGAGCAGACATGCAGGCACACACGGGCCTGGGAGCCCACGCCTCTCCTCACCACTGTGTTTACATCAAGCCCCAAGCACCCTCTCCCTCTCTTCTTCCCAACCAGTGTAACGACATTTCCATCCTATGTCCCTGCTCCCTTGCCCAAAGCTTACCTAAGAGAAAGCTCGTTTGACAAAGTGGGTATACGGTGTACTTTAGAAGGACTGAATGAGGAGCCAGGAGGCTTTGTTGCCAGCCTGGATCTGCCACTAAAGGGCTGCGGGACCCTAGAAAAGTCAATGACTCTCTGTTGGCTTTCGTTTCTCATCTCTAAAACAAGGAGCCTGTGCTTGGTGGTAATCAAGGTCCCTCCAGTTCCAGGATGCCAAGTTGTTGTAGGGGGCTGTACCAGGTCAGGGCGGTGCAGTTCAAGGACAGAGGTGATGCTAGAATCCCTTTAGGCAGTGACACTTTCACTCCCATCATGGGCTGCTTTGTTTCAGATGACCTTATTGTCATAGGCTCTGTGTCCTGCCTTAGGGACCTGTACTCCCCAATCCAGGATAGAGAATGAAAGGGCACCAGGGTGACCATTTGTCTCGCCAGTTTAAGGAAGCCGTGCATCATAAATATTCTCATCTCAGGATCCAAAATAGGCAGCAAATGGACTTGTTTCTCCCTATTTAGCTAAAGATAAAAATATCCTGGGCCCAGGGATGTTCCCAGTCATAAATCAATCAGCTGGGACTATTTCCATCCTTATCCTTGCCCAGGGCTCCTCCCATAGCCTGTCCTCCTGTCCTGGCCCCCCACCACCTAGTTCTAGGGAAGGATGAGGCTCACCAGCCTCCCCTACAGCAGCTTACCAGCTTGGCCACGCAGAAAGGGGAACCCCAGCCCTTCTCACAGGTGAATGGGTTGGCATTGTGATGCCACCACCTGCCTCTGTGAGCCTTGCTGGCAGATGTCCACTCTGACAGGCAGATTGACTTCCAACAGACAACAGGTTTCCCAGCCTGCGAGGCCACAGGGCTGCCCACAGACTGTGCTGAATTTCCAGGAGCAAATGTCTTTGAGTAAGCACCCCTTGGCATGGGCCTGGGCAGGACTTCTTTGTGTGGTCACAAGGAATAGATTATTTATCTCATAAGGCCACTGGGAGGACTGAATGAGACCTGGCAGGGAAAAGATTAAATTTGGCTCATTGTGAGTTGCAACTGCTCCCCAAATAAGAATCTTATGTATCTGGAACTCAGACTCCAACGGCTAGCACATGTTTTTGGAAAGCACCTTTGAGACATTTGTTGATTTAAAACCCTCAGGCAGCTTTGATTCCAGTTCTTGGAGAGGACTTTGAGGACATCTGGTCTATGTAGAGATCTTAAATCAGTTCCCTAGTGACTACCCACAAATGTGGGGCTGCTGGGCCCACTGGGGGACATTGCCTCATGTTCGATCTTCTACTGCCCTCTGCAGGCTGCAGGCTATACTACAGGCAGCATTGACTTCCTGTGCAGCACCCAAAAACCCAAGCACCCACAGAAGACACCTGCACTTTACAGGTTGAAACATCAGTCCAGGAGGCAGCACCTCAGAATAACACCATACTTTACAGTTCACAAAGCATGTGCCTGGAAGGCAGAGTCATTGCATAGCCCTGAAGGCCTCACTGATAACAAGTGACAAGCCTCAGGCCTTGCCCTAGAACATCCCAGAAAAATCATCTGAATGGACCTGGATTGGATCTCAGTGTAAATACCTGTTTGATTCTTAAAGCTCTTCAGCTTTGACCAAGCTGAAAACAGCCAGGGTATCTAGAATACTCTGAAGATGGGAAATTTTTAAGGAAATGGTGTGTGTGTGTGTGTGTGTGTTTCCAAAAAATGAAGGCTGACTGAGACATGGAAGATACTAGCATTTGATGGGATTATGGTGATTGATAAGTGTCTCTCCCATGCCAAGCAGGTGACAGCTTATTAATAACCTGAAGCACCATTTCAGCTGAATTATTTCCACTATCCTACACCTGGGGTCAGAGCCACGGGCTCTGTCTGGCAGAGGCTGGGTGTTTTACATGGTGAAGGCACATGGCTGTGTCACATCATCCACCCAGCACCGCGTAGGGATGAAATCACCTGTTAGAGCAACAAAAGGGGGTGTTTGTTTTTCTCCTATTCTCTTTTATCAACCACAGGAATTTGAGGGAATCTAAGCAGAGTCCATGAGGCCCAGATAGCATAGAATAAGAAAACTGAGTCTTTGATCCCTTATATAACTGGAGTTTTCAGGTCATGTATTTATAGACTTTTAGAGAAAGAGAAGACCTCAGAGATTATTCCAGTCCAGCCCTTTCATTTCGCAGTAAAATGAAGCACAGGAAGGAGAAACGGAAGTCCCAGATCACAGCAATGGTTAGGCCCAGTCAGGACGAGAACCCAGGCTCCTTGACGCTCTTTCCTCTGACTGATCTTGATTTTGTTAGCACCATTTCTAGGTGGAGATTACTCTGGTTTCAAATGAACAAGATTTTCAAACCTAACCCTTTCTTTTTCTTTGAAAATATATAAGGAGGGATCTAGCACACTGAAGGTACTCAGGAATGAGTTGGTTGATTTTTGCATTCTAGGATATTCTTACTTTATGTAGCTTTAAAAAATTGGATCCAATTAACCTTGAATTTGTTCAATTCTCTATTCTCTCCAAGGACTTAGAAGTAGTTAGAGGTTTTAATCCATCCTAGACTTTACTGTAAAATTTGAGTATAGATAGGAGCTTATGAGATAATGTTTATTGGTTTGAAAAAAAGGCTTTATGAGGAAGGCACACAGATTTAGAGTATCTTTGGTTTAAGCTTCTGTGGATTCGTGAGAATCTTCTTTGAGGGACAGACATCAGCAGAACTTGAAGCTAGCTATACAGGCTGTCCAGGGAGGGAAGATACAGCATGAACTCATCCTAAACCTACTTCAAATACATGATTCAAATAGAAAGAAATGACCATAATTGCATATTCACCAGTGAGGCCTATCAGTTCTAAATTTGCTTATCACCATGCTGGCAAGTCATATTTTTGATCAAAATCGTCCAATGCATTCATTTTCCTTCCAAACGCCATCCTGATGAATCACAGCTTTGTCATCCCGCAACTTTTCTGATCCATGGAAGACCCAGCACACCAGAAGAAGTCTCTGCTGGGGATGTTCTCTTCAGACCCTCAGCGACCAGGGCTTGCAGTTTTCTTTTGTACCAGTGACACACTAGGAAGGAACGGCAGAGCTCTCATTACCAAGGCCTTTCGATGGTGCCCCTCCCGCCCTCTCACACATGTGCACCTCCCACCACTATCAACCATCATTCCGGGACCAAATACCACCCTGCAATCCCAGATGTGAGGGTCACCCCAGGGCAGGGCACTTGAATCTCCAGGTCCGTCACTTCTTACTCTATTAGACTCTGGAGATATGGTGATGAACCATATAGAAGTGACCCCATCTTATGTAGCACTCGTAGTCCTTAAAAAGCATGATTGGCTCATAGAATCAGCTGCTTATATGATTCCATGGCAGGGATTTTAAAGTCGGTGGTGTGTTGTAACATAGGAAAGAGTTTTTGTTTTAGGTCTGGGACCTCCTAGGGGCTTGTAAAGTAATCGAGTTCTCAAAGAACACAACAGCAAAATAATAGTAATCCCATTAAAATGGACAAAGGGCGTAAAGAGGCATATCTCAAAAGAGAATATATAAATGGCCAACAGATACATGAAAAAAAAAGGCCAATACCACTAATCATCAGGAAATACAAATCAAAACCACAACAATATCATTTCACCACAGTTCGAATGGCTATTAAAAAGACAAAAATGGCAGATGTTGGCAAAGATGGGGAGTAAAGGGAACTCGTACACCATTGATGGGAGTGTAAATTAGTACAACCACTATGGGCAACGGTATGAAGACTTCTTAAAAAACCGAAAGTAGAACTACCATGTGATCTAGCAATCCCTCTGCTGGGCATTTATCCAAAGGAAAAGAAATTGTATATCAAAGGGATACCTGTATTTAAATGTTTATCATAGCACTATTCACAACAGCAAAGATAGAGAATCACCATTAAGTGTCTATCAACAGATGAGTAGATGAAGAAAATGTGGTATATGTATATATATATAGTGTGTGTGTGTGTATTGTGTGTATATATATATTCTGTGTGTGTATATATATTCTCTCTGTGTGTATATATATATATGCTATATATATGCAATGGAATATTATGTAACCATAAAGAAGAATGAACTCATGTCATTTAGAGTAACATGGATGGAACTGGAGGTCATTAAGTAAAATAATGACAAAAATTGCATGTTCTCACTCATATGTAGGAGTTAAAAAGCTAGATCTTGTGGATATAGGGAACATAATGATAAGATGCTAGAAGCTGAGAAGAGCGTGAGGATGGGAGGGTATAAACCTACAGTTAGAAGAAATAAGTTCTAATGTGTGAGAGCAGAATAGGGGGACTATATTTAGCAAGAATATTTTATATACTTGAAAGTAACTAGGAGAGGGGACTTGAAATGATACTAACACATAGACATGACAAACACTCAAGCTTTGTCAAGGGGATGGATACCCCGAATCCTCTGACTTGATCAAAGCAAGTTCTATGCATGCAACAAACAGTCCCATGCACCCTATAAACGTAAAATATTATGTATCCATAAGAGAGAAAAAAGAGTAAATAAATTGAGTTCTGCATCAGATTATTTGTGAGGTGCTAACCTTGCCAAGTGTGTAAGCCTCTTGGGAGCCACACAGCACTCCTGCTCTCAGGGAAATGGGGTTTGGGTAACTGTCAGAATTGGGGACCAGGGTGGGCTATGGGTATCCTCACTGCCTGGGAGCTGCCCAGATGGTCAGTGTGGTTCTCACCCCACAGCTAAAACTATGGGCGGACCTGAGGGGGCCTGGATGGAGACTGGCATGCCTCCTTCAACCACAGTGCTAAGGTTAGGGATGGCGGACTTACTACCTGGGGGTCTCCCGTATCCTCCCTATGCCTAGAACTCATGGTCCCCACTTCACCTCTAAATCCACAGACCTATCAGATTTCAAAAGAAGGAAACCCAACCTGAGCACCAGGAGAAACCCAATCTTGCTAACTGCACAGAGGTTATGGTTGCAAAGCAATTGGAGAGCTCTGTAAATGCAGTATCCGCCTCAGCACAACTCAGAGGTGGAGCTAGTTCTGAGATTCCAGCAGTGGGAGAAGCCGGAATCCTACAATAGCCTTCTTTTGTCAGGCATTGCCCACTAAAGACATCACATAGGTGCTTCCCAAAGTGATTCCAGTGACTGTGGAATTCCTCTGCTACTTCCTGCTGCATATACTTTCAAGGTCGCAATTGATGACCACATAACATAATCATCTGGGTGCAAAGTCCTCCAGGGCACCTGTGCATCCCTGTGTCAGCATGGTACATGAATAAAAGTGGTTGATCTATCTAAATGTTCCCTCTTTTCCCCTCCATCTGTGTCTTTAACAAAGAAAGATCCCTCAAATGCTTATGACCAACACCAAAGATTAAGCTCTCTAGACTTTTATTCATCACCCTTATCTAGACGGAAAATGATGGAATCTGTGACGACTGTGCACTGTGCATTCCTCCCATCTCTAGGCCCATCTCCAAGCAGCAGCTTTTATAGGGTTTCTCATTATTCTCCTACAAGTGGGCACCTCACACTGCAGACTGAGGGGTGGCCATTGACACAAGACTGCCCAGTTGACAGAGAGCCAACCTCTCTCCTCTTTGCAGAACCTTCCCTGCATTTTGCCAGCCTCCCCCCAGCCTCCCCCGACTGAGTGGGCACAGGAGAGGCATCATACCAGGGTGGTGAACTGATCCACACAGGCATTGCGGATCTTCTCCGGGGTGGCAGGGCTGTCTAGCTGGAAAAGTTCCTTGACATTATTATCTGTGTGCTGAGCTCGAGCGGCACGGATGGCATCCTTGATGGCAAAGAAGATGGAGGCGGCCAGAAAGAGGGGTGGCTCCCCGACAGCCTGAATGGACAGGGAACAGGGCAGGGGGTCAGGCAAATGGCCCCAGTCCTCACGCCACCACACTGACCAAGCAGCAACCCCTGCACCAGCCAAGGATAGTGGTGTCAGGGAAGCCTCACCCAGCACTAAGGGGGCCACAGCACACACAGCAGGGAGGCACATTTGAAATTAATCAGGGGCCAAGAATTCTTTTAACCCTTGCCATAGAGCTTTCTCTAGTGACACCATGCAGATATAATGCACCATTTACAGTTATCATAGATCATTATATTTTATAGACCACAAAATCTGATATCGTCCTAACCCTTTCCTCATAGTCAGTAGCCTAGGGAATAATCCACCTGTAACTCTGGCACCAACATTTACAGGCACCATCATCGTATTCACAGCATCTGCTGGAATGACAGGTGTAGTGACAAATAAGAATTAAAACACTTTCTAGCAGAGGCTCGTTTTCCTTTCCCCTAAGCATCAGAGACTACGTCTATCAGAATCACTAAGGATGGTTGCATGTCCCAGGGTCCTACCCCAGGCCTCGTGATTCAAAACTTCTGGGGGTGGGCCCCATAGGAGTGCATTTTTACCACAAGCCGCAGTGACTCTAATGCGTGGTAAATTGTGAGAGCCGATGGCAAGGGTCAAAATGTGTCTCTCACACACACACACAGAGTAAACTATGAGATGAGCAAAGGGGGTTCTCATTGGTTTCCAGTCTTCCTTCTTTGACCTAGGACTACATGGATCAGAAAATCAATTTTCAATCGTGTTTGCATACTTATTGGAGACAGAGAAAAAACAGAGGACAGTTATTCACAATCCTCCAGGCACGTTAATCTAGTCTACAGGGTGGGTCTCAACAACTGAAGGATGGGAAAGGGTGTGCACAGAGGTGCGAGCCTCTGCTGTGAATGCACCGATCTCACGGGACCACAGTGAAGCTGCATCTGTGCAGTCATCTCTGAGGATCAAATACCAGGCCTGAGATATGGGCGTGGGCCAGGATTTAACCTCCAGGATTTGGTTAAGGAATCCTAAGTCCACCCAGAGGAGCTGGCTTCAACCACGCTCAGGTGATGTCCTCAACCATCTCCTGGTTCCCTGGCAGGTGCCCTCCTGCCTTCATCAAGGCTGTTAAACTTCCTCCCTTGTCAAGATATACCACTTGCAGATCCACCAAGTGGGTGGCTGAGGCCCCTCACCAGGCCCTCATGGCCTCCCACAGGACAAATCAGATGACAGTACAAACCTTGGATGCATAGATGGCCCTCTTGTTGGGGCAGTCACGGAGCAGGGACACCCTGAACTCAACAGGGATGCTGCCAAATGCAGGGATCTTGTAGGTGCTGGGGCCACGCGTGTGCAGGCTCCCCTCTGGGGAGTAGTGCAGCTCCTCCAGAGTGAAGAGCCCAAGACCCTGGACAAATGCCCCTTCCACCTGCAGGACAGACAGAGACCATGGGTACCCTGCCTCCCTCCTCCCTGAGGACAGGTGGCACTTGCCACAGTGAACACAAGGAAGCTAAAACAGCCAGCTACTGCTCACCTGGCTCCAGCCTCTGCCCCATGATAACCTGTCTGGATTTGCTCCAGGCTTTGGCTTAGGCAGAGCAAGGACATTAACACTGAGCAATGTTCAGTTTTAGAGCTTGTCAGGGGCACACAGTGGTAGGCGTATTTCCCACTAAACCTGCAGCAGTGCAGATGGAGATATTCCTTCCATATCCCCACTGGGAAAATGGTGACTCAAAGCTGAGAAGCAAGCTCATAGGAGGAATTTCTTGGATAGCAGATTACTTGAGCCCTACCTCCAGCCTACCCTGCCTGTCCTCTGGGGGAAAATGCCCCTGCTGTAGTTGGGCACGTGCCAAGTTGGCTCACATGTCTGCTCTCCCAGCCACCTGCTCAGAAGGGGGATATGTGTGACCCCCATAGTGGAATGAGGATTTGGGGAGAGAATGGCTGCTAATCAGCTTGTATCTGCAGTGCCTGCCCTAAAGGGCTGATCAACCATAGGGGCTCCCCAGTGGTTGAGTTAATTAATGACTACATTTCTGTATACTCAGTAATTACTCATTTTTAAATAATGCAATTTATATTTTATACCAGGTGCCCAAACTGGATTCCTCCCTCTGTCTTCTCCCATTTCACCTGTTCTGCTCAATAACCCTATGTTTTCCTAAAGTGATTTTCTTTGGGCCATGCCTTTGCTCCTCCTGCTTGAGCCCTTGCCTTTTGCTCCCAGGGCCCTCTACCATCCCAAGTGGCAGCATCTACTTTTTGGAGCACAGATCCGCTCTGGGTGGAAAAGGGATGAGAAGGGAGATGGCATCTTCTGACCTCCGACCTCACTTCCTGGGCATCAATCCCAAACTCAGTCTCCATGCCACCTTGTGTTTGCCCCCAGCCTGCATGTATGTGTCAGGTATTTCCCCATTCACCATCTCATTTTCTGCGGGGTGAGTACCCTTTTTAAGTCAATCCATATTGATTTGCTTTCTGCCTTAAATGCAAGGTGGGCTATCATTATTCTAATTCCCACTCTTGGGAGACTCCCGAGGTGCCATGTTCTGATCTGCCTGAAGATCATGTTGGACAATGTGCTGCTGCTGGTGACCCGAGGGGCACATCGGCGGCCAAGTTCACCATCACCTTGGTCCCCTGGGAGACTTACCTGCCCAATATCAATGGCAGGATTCAGACTGGAGCCAACGTCCATGACGATGTCTGTGCGGAGGTTCTAAAGTAGACACAAAATGGAAGCAGTTTCAGAAGGAAGGGATGTTTGCAATATGGCAGATGGGTTTTGGTGACCCTCAGACTGTAAGTAGTGCTTCCCAAAGCAGAAAGCCTGGGCTTGCTCAGGCAGAAATGCTTCCACTGCCATGAAATCTGAGTTCTTAGCAGCTAGGTAGGGGATGGGGAGCAGCAATGACCTCTTGGTAATCAGAAGTAACCATGCACATTGATGCGTGAGCAGTGATGGCAAATTGCCAGGACCTGGGGCTTCAAACTCCAATCTGGGTACATCATGTAAAGAAGGGGTTGACAAACTATTGAGCCCTAGCTTTGTAGGACTCATAGGCTAATGATTATACCAGTAAATGACCAGAAAAACAAAAGGAAGAACATTCTAAGACAAGTAAAATTTACACAAAACTCAAATTTCAGTGTCCATAAATAACATTTTATTCTCTTCTCTCCCTTAGTACTAAAGGTTTGCGAATGTCTTACCTTATGATCCCCTGTTAGGCAGTCAATTTCTACTTCAGAGCAAGCTACCCCATAGCTGAAGTAGTGGAAGGGATTCCCGGAGTTTGTCTCAAAGCTGTAGCCAAGGTTAGGTGTCCTGGGAGGGCACAGAGAAGATACTCCCCCTGTGTTAATATAAGCACATCAGCTTCCCCCAACCCCGACACGTACAGAGAGCTTGTCCTTCAAAATCTTTAAATGCTAACAGTTCTTTTGTTCGTGTGGTTGTCCACGTGTTTGGAACAATTGGAACCTGTTAATGAAACCTACACATCCCAGAGCATTTGGCCTCATCTCTCCCTTATTTTGCCAGTGTTCCTTCTATAATCATTCTGTACGGCCTCTACGTGGTAGAAACAGAGATGACAGGTTTGTCTGAGCTCACAAAGGACAGGAAAGTCACACTCCAAAGGATCTACTAGATTAGAAGCCAAAGTCTTCAGAGCTGAAAGTCCTGCCTGTGGTGGCCCTCAGGCTGCTCACACAAAGTCACCTGCCCACCAGGCTGCTCACCTTCCTCAAGGTGAACGTTAACAGGATCAGTTTCTTATACCGACCAGGATGGACTTGAAGCAATCACTACCCATCTGTGGGTCCCTTCAAAAGCTCAACAAGGGATTTGAGGGAAAATCTTATTAATAGAAACAAATGCTCCCTTATGCAGTTTTTGGCAATCCTGAGTACCTTCCCAATTTTGCACAAGTCATACATGTGTGTGTGTATGTACTTGTGTGTGTGTACACATGTGTTCACACACTCAGAGTTCATAGCACACTGTATCTATGTGATTCTATACACGACACAGAAATAACAAACTGATACAACCAGACTCTGCACAGAAACAAAACCAATTCAGGACTGAGGGAAAAAGACTTCTCCCAGGAGAAATCACCAACTTCTTGACCTCAGATTTCACCATGTTCATCTGGGTTCGCCTTTATAAAACCTTAGCTTTACAAACTCCACAAATGTCATAGGAAATGGGGAGAAAATCTTCATTAGTTTGTGTTTATGTAGATTGAACACAGGCAGTCCCCGAGTTACAAACATCTAACTTATATACAGGTCACACTTAAGAACAGAGGCTATTACAGTAAGTCCCTGAGTTACAAATACCCAATTGACATCCTACTTGCACTTATGAATGGAGGCTATTACAGGTCATAGTGCCTATTCCAACTTGGATACAAATTTGACTTAAGAACAAACCTACAGAACCAATCTCTCATTTGTATGCAGACCAATCTCTGGTCTGCCTATATTGTATAACCCAGGAGGCATTGGCAAAACATTCTTCTGCCAAATATATATAATGTATATTAAGATTCACTTGTTTTACTTAGATACATAAAATCTGTTCCAAATGTTATATTATTATATTATGTTATTATGTATCATATATGTGTTCATATACTCATAAAAGAGATTCTAAAGCAAACATTGAAATCTTTTCCTAATCTAGTGATCTGTAAAACTGTCCTATTAAAATGTCCCAGAGGTGCCTAAAACATTATGACTGACAGTAAATGTGATCCTATCTTTTCACAGCTTCTGAGGCAGATGGGCCGGTAGCTATTCACACTGCTACTGAATTTTAAAGTTGCAGAAGATGTATGCCCTCTTCTAAATCTCACTGTCTGTTGGAATCAGACCGCGTGCTCTGAATCCTCCTCTCATCCCTTCAAGGGAAAGCCTCTAAAGAAAACCAGTGCATAAGACAAAGAAGCACCGTGGCTAACTCCGAACTCCAGACACCCTGGTTCTTGCAGAAGAACGGTGAGAGAGGAAAGGAACGTGGCTGGCCCAGCATATCACAGACAAGGAAACAGGCTCAAAGGGAACCACTGACTTCCCCAAGTAAAATAGTGCACCTTGAGGCCAGAACCAGAGCCAGCGAGGCTCACAGTTCTATAATCCCTCATAGTTCAGACTACAACATCTTAAGACTAAAATCAGTGGAAGTTCCCCAAAGAGATAAGAGTTTCCCTGGAGCTGCTCTCTCATGCCCCCAGATGGCAGGACTCAGTGAGGGAGGGGTCCCGGGGGTGAGGATGACAGCACACCAGAAGTTGCCCCAGAATGTCATACTTACTTATAAAACCCAGTGGCAGACAAGCTCACCGCATTCACATAGGCAGCTGTGACCTGAGGAGAGGAAATGGCCATCAGGAAGGGGCCCTGACCTGGCCCATCTTACATGAGCTTCTCCTCTGGAAGCCCGTCACTCATCACTGGGGCTCCCATGTCCACGCCTAATCTCACTTGCTCACCCCATTACCTGCACCAGGTCCTCACAACCTGGAGCCTGGAGTACTATCCCAGCCTCTTACCTGGTCTTCCCACCTCATATCATCTCCCTAACATCCCACGCTGACCATGTCTCTGCCCTACTCTAGCGCCTCCGATGACTCCCCATTGCCTAGACAGCAAATGCCTGATGTTAAGGACCACAGGCTTCTCACTGGCCTTTTGCAGCCCACCATGGCCACCTCAGCCAAACTCTAGTGCTAACTCTCCCAATCCTCCTGTGTCCCCACACCTCTGCACCTTCAATCATGTTGTTCCTTGCCTGCACCTGTCCAAATCCTCTCCCCTCAACAACTACCTCAAACACACCTATCCACTTATCTCTTCTTGGAGATTACTCCCCACTCTGGCCATTACAAAAGCAACTTCATTGCACTCATTTGATACTTACCCTGGGAGCTTGTGCCTTTATTTACACTTTGCTATCTGTAATGCTATCCCTCCACCCTATCTCTTTAACTAGCTAATGGCGTTTGGGGCGGGGAGGGGTTGTTCCCAGCACTAGCATGACAATAAGATTCAAGGTGTGCTCTTCACTATGTGTACCACATGCTACGGCTGCCTCTCCACACACATTATCTGACTTAATATCTTAGTAAGTACGTATTTACTGCCACCCAGTAAAAGCTACGCTATTATTATCCTCATTTTACAGATGAGAAAACTAAGGCTAAGAGAAAAAGATTTTGACCTAAGATCCTCACTAGCCATATAATGTGTGTGTGTGCAAGTGTACACATGGGGTTGTGTGTGTGTTGTGACTGTGGCTCACTTATCAGGGTTAGCGGCTTATAAAGACCACTGGACTACATGGTTGGTGGTTGAGAACAAAGCTCAGATCAACAGGTCAGATGTTAGAGAACTGATTTTAAGGCTGTTGTTGAAAACATTTAAATTGCCCAACAAATCCTTCTGAAAACCCAAACCACCAACCCCAGACAGCATCGACGTGGCTTTCACGCAGTGTCTGTGCGTATGGGAAGGGAAGGCATGTGAGGCAGGGAAGAGGTGAGTCTGAGAGGACAATGTATTTTGACCCTGTTGGGGGAGACCTGTGCTCTCTGAGCTGGCCACACACTGCACATTGGCTGTGTCACTGCTGGACCCAGTTCCCCCTCTCCAGCTCAGCTCCGGGGGATGAGGAAGCCGAGGTGTCTCTGCCTGGTGGAGGAGCTGCGGCCTCCCACCCAAGGGAGGCTTCCTTATGGCTTTCCTCTGAGAACTTCTGACTCGCAGCCCTCTGATCCAGAAGTCAGAGACCTGGGCTTGTATTAGCATGAGTCCTTGTTCTGTCACTCTTGAGATCTTGAGAGTGACATAGGCTCTCTGGTGATGTCTTTGCCTGGCCTTCTCACAGAGGGAGTCTCAGTGGACCCAGACTACAGGGCTGGCTGGAAGGACGGGCTGCTGGGGGCAGCTCTCTGAGAGGTAAGGGTTTGAAGAAAACTAGGCTCAGTGACTCTCCCAAACAAGAGGGGCACGGGACCAGGTCTAGGCGAGCCGAGACATCCCAGCAAGGCATGCTGAGCAGGGCGGCCAAATCCCCAATTCCCACAAGGCTGTCAAAATCACAGATCAAAAATATTCCTCAAATAACTTCCCTCACCTCTGAACAGCACAGAGAAAGGGACCCAGCAAGGCTGAGCATTTACTCATCCTGTGAAGTCACACAGACCCCCACATCTTCTCTTTGCCTATTTGACTGGATCATTACCTCCTAGGCTTGTTTGGGGCCAGAAAAGAGGCCCTGTTGTTGATTTTCCTCTCACACGCCAAAGAAAGTGGATCTGCTCAGACTCACCCAGTCTTCCCAGGAGCCGCTGGGATTCTTTTTCTTGAAAGGTTCCAGCCTCTGCAGAATGGTCTGACAAGCTGCCTAAAGAAAGCACCCACCACACACCAGACGCATCAGTCTTCCACCTTGTACAGCCCAGGAAGAACCCAAGAGCCCTGGCAAGGCCACCTCCACACAATGTTGTGCCCATAGTGCCTGTCAGACAGCCTTGTTGCCGCTCTCCAGAGTGACTAAAGATGCAGGGTAGAGGCCACAGGGGCCATCCTGACCCTTGTTTGGAGAGCCTTTCGGACCCAGTTCTTCAGCTGACAGAGGGCAAAATGCTTGAGGGGCCCCTGGAGAAGTGCCTCCTTCCATTAAATTCTCTGACGGTGTACATGCCCTGTGTGGGCCAGAAGCAAGTGCCTGACATGGCTGACTCCACTGTCAAATTTTAATTTTGGTCCATTGTCCTGGGGCTAGTTCCTACATTTTCCCAGAAGCCCCTGTTTTCCCTCAACACCCCTCCCCATCTCATCCCTCCAGCCTTGCTTTTTCTTTCTTTCTTTCTTTCTTTTTTGAGCACAATGGCCTCAGTCTAGCTCACAGCAACCTCCAACTCCTGAGCTCAAGCCATCCTCCTGTCTCAGCCTCCCAAATAGTTAGGATTATAGGTGCCTGCCACCACGCCCAGCTAATTTTTCTATTTTTAGTAGAGATGAGTGGGGTCTCCCCTTACTCAGACTGGTCTCAAACTCCTAAGCGTAAGCAATCCACCCACCTTAGCCTCCCAAAGTGCTAGGATTATAGGCATGAGCCACCGCACCCAGCCATCCCTCCAGCTTTGACAGAGTGAGGACAGTACTTGAGACTCTCTTTCAGGCAAAGACACAGCCATTGCCAAAGAGCCTGAAAGAACCTTCCAGCTCCCACCCAGGGAGACTTTCCCAGCCCTAAGCACCGGGCTAGCCCCTGCTCTGCTGGCTTCCGCAGGCTCCTTACATAGACAGCCTGTCCATTGATGTCACTGCTGACGGATGCGGCCGTGGGAGAGGTGTTGGGCACAGTATTGGTGCTTGTCTCGCTGATGTAAATCTTAGAGGTGGGGATTCTCAGAGCTTTACTGGCCACCTGCAAAAAAAGAAGCTATCACCCTCTAGAGACAAGGGTATTGTGGGGGTTGGCTGCCTTCTCCCCAAGACTGGAATTCATGTTTACTCTTACAAGCAAGAAAATAATTTTGTAAGCTCTAATCCTATTGATTCTGGAATGTTCTCACATCTGGCTGAATTTAAAGCACACTCAATGGAGTGATTTGGTTGGATAAAAAACTCATAAACCTAATGGTGACAAACAGTGCCTTTAAAGCTAACCCTGGCTTTTCATGAAATCCAATTTAGCCAGTCTCCATGAGCTAAGCAGATGAGCTGACTCTATTCCAGCCCCCTTACCCCATCTCTACTCTGAGGACTCTCTCAGGGCATGGGAAACTAGCTACCTCTATACATACGACATGCCTGCCTTACACAGGGAGATCCCCTGACCAATCCTTTTGTATATATGAGAAAACTAAGGGGGGAAAGACCTGCCCAGGGTCACATGCATCTGTGTGGCATGGCCAGGCCAGACCCAAGGGCTGCTTCTGCACTAATGCATCCCATTGTTCTATTTCTCCCAGCATCCTCCCTCACAACAGACACCACAGTGCTGACAAGGATGCCCACAGTCCCGGACTGCTCACCTGAACCATTTTGGTGTGTAGGCCTTGGCCCATCTCAGTGCCCCCGTGGGTCAGCAGCACAGATCCATCAGTGTACACATGAATCAGGGCTCCTGCCTAAGGACCAGACAAGATTCAGTAAATCCTCACTCTGCTTAAGATTTGGGGCTGAAAGATTTGGAATCCAGGCAAAAGAAAACCAGCAGCAACATTCTGGGTGTAAATCCCATATAAAAAAATATGATGGTGTAAATCTCATGATGTAATTATATGGACCTTCAGAAGCATGTAAAATGTCTTCATAGCTTTCTCTCTGTGTCTCCTATCCCTGAAGCAGAATAGGTCAAGTATCTCTGTGCTCACTTTATAGAGGAAGAAATAGGACAAAAAAATGCAGAATCGTGCTCCTCAGTCCTGTGATTAGAAAGGATGGGAATCAGAGATTGTTCCCAGATTTCTGAGTCCCACTGCCTGTGACATATTAGACAAATAGGAATATTCATTTAAGCAGCAAAAACCTCCTCCAGTCAACTCTGCTACCAGTGACCACAAACAGGGGTAATAGGGCCCCCCCCCCACTAGAAATAGACAAAATTATATAAGGCAATTACCTGATTCAGGAAAGGAAGTGTAAAGCTTATTCCAAACTTGACAGGAAGTATGGACAATCCTCTCTTTTTCCAGCAATTCTCCCTAGAGAAATAGGAACATTCTCATAGAAC
>CAUYQV010015176.1:0-44590 GCA_963574575.1 Galagoides demidoff | reverse complement strand
ATCTGGACTCCGTACCTCCAAACCTCGGAGTGAGTGGGTGGGAACTCCTCAGAGTTCAATGTTGCAGGTGGGGAATATATACAGTTTTATATAGTTCAAACCTTCCCTCAACCATACACCTGGGGTGCCCCTTTGAATAGTACTTGGGTGGTCTACCAGGTTTGAGGGGTCCAAATCAGTTGTCCCAGTCAGCACCCGTTTCAGGTGGAAGAGTTCAAATGTCTCGGGGAGCTAGATAAGAGGGTTCTGCTTGCAGTTCAGATATAACTTGCTCCAGTGCTCTGCAAGGGCAAAGGGACCCACCTGGCAAATGAGTTGGTCTGAGAAGGTTAATACCTCCTTCCCCACCTTGCAGCCAGTCACTCCAGTAGGCCACTGCTCCCGGGGTTTACCTGGCAAAATCAGCCAGAAATCTGAGTTCAGCAGGGGGGCCTTGCATGTTTAAATTAGGCTTCTGTCTGGCTAGATTTCTCTATAAATCAGAGGTTGCATTCAGCTTTACAGTCAGGTGTCAATTCTAGCCTCTGCCCACCCACTGCCTTTGTCTCAGCCACACTAGCCCCTCGCAGGCTGGTGCTCCACCCAAGAAAGTTATGTGTGCCCTGCCTGTGGCCGCTGTTCGAAACCCAAAGGGATGGGGCTGGAATGGCGTCAATGGCGTCAGCCTGCCACTCAGGATGCCACCGTTCTTGCACTGGCGTCCCCCAAGCTGACTCTCCTCCCTTCACGCCCCCAACACAGTCAGCACAGAACAGCACCAGTCCTCTCCCCTTCCACTTCTCTCAAGGAGATGCCCAAGAATCAGAACTCCATAGGTAATAAACCTCTAGATCTTGGAGTGGGTGGGTGGGGACTCCTCAGAGTTCAATGTTGCAGGTGGGGAATATATACAGATTTATACAGTTTTACAGTTTTCTGACTGGCCGGAGGGTGCCGTGGCACGCCAGCAGGGGTAGGAGGTCCAGTTTTTAGGGGGTCTCTCCCGTGGGATAGAGTAGGAGGAAGTTTGAACTCTGCTCACTTGTTTACATGGAGTAAACTGCAAGCCCTTGTTGTGGGGGAGGGGACTCCCGTCCGCTTGGTGGTGGATTCTGTACCTTTTGGTTGTATTTTTGGGATCGCAGCTCGCCTCAGGAAGGTTGAAGTGTGCTCCTCAATCTTCTCTCTTGGCTCTGCTCCAAACCATCAGCTAATTAACTAAACTTCTGTCCTTTCAGCCTCCTTCTGGACAGGAGCCTCTGCAAAAAGCTGGCTGCAGTCCGCCATCTTGGCTCCGCCCCCGCTAGTGGATTTCTGAACACTGGTTTGTTGCTTTTGAAGGTCAGCCTACTCATTTTCCTTGGGTTGCTTGATTATGTGTTGGAAAGCCATTGTCATTCAGAGCACTTTTTCTCATCTGCACCAAAGTTCCCATCACAGACCATGCCACTCATCAGAATAACAGCGTGTTTTATAGAGGCAAGATGTAGTTGCTAAAGCAAAATTATTATTAATTGAGTTGCTGTTCTCTCTTGTAACTCAAATTGTCCCACTTTTGTGTTGAAGATGTGATAAATCTTCACATCCATTGTGAAGTGATGGCTTCACTGGGTCCGTTGTTAAGTGATGGCTTCAACATTCACATCTCATGACATTTTAAATATTTTATCATATGTTTAATTTTTACTTTTATCTAATCGTGAACTTGCCCTTATAACTACTATTTTATTTCTTCTTTTTGAAGATGGCAACCAATGTGCTTGTCTTTTAAAGAACATATGTCAAGAGTTTTGAAGGATGCTGAAAACTAGTCTGAATGGCTTTGAATGTGACATTTAAGAGAAGATTTTATACACTGTTAAAGCTTGTGCAGCTGTTACACAGTATGCGGATGGATGTGCATACAGATGCACTTCTATCATACAGATATCACTTACAGATAGATGTGAGTATGGTACAGCCTACTGCACACCTGGGCTGTAATGTGGCCTGTAGCTCTTGTGCTACAGCCCTGGGCTTTATTATGAGACTGTACTGAGTGCTAGAGGAAGTATTTGTGTACCTAAACTTCTCTAAACATAGAAAAACATGAAAAATAAGGTATAAGAGACAAAAAAAATGATGCAGCTATTTAGGCCACTTGGCATGAATGCAGCTTGCTGGTCTGGAAGTTACTCTGGGTGAGTCAGTGAGAGAGAGGTGAGTGAATGTGGAGGCATCATTTTGCACTACTGTAGGCTTTATGAACAGTGCCTATTTAGGCTATACGAAATTTATAAAAAGTAGGTTTTTTTCTTTAATATAATAACTTCAGGCTCGGCGCCTGTGGCTCAATCGGCTAAGGCACCAGCCACGTACACCTAAGGTGGCGGGTTCGAATCCCCAGCCTGGGCTGCCAAACAACAATGATGGCTGCAACCAAAAAATGGTCGGGCGTTGTGGCGGGCGCCTGTGGTCCCAGCTACTTGGGAGGCGGAGGCAGGAGACTCGCTTGAGCCCAGGAGTTAGAGGTTGCTATGAGCTGTGATGCCATGGCTCTCTACCCAGGGGGATAGCTTGAGGCTCCATCTCAAAGAAAAATAATAATAATAACTTCATTAGGGCTGGGTGTCATGGCTCATACCTGTAATCCCAGCACTTTGGGAGGTCTAGACAGGAGGATTCCTTGAGGTCAGGAGTTGGACATCATCTTGGGCAACATAATAAGACCCCATCTCTAAAATAATGTTTTATTTTCTTTTAAATTTCAGTTTAATGTGAGGATACAGATGTCCAAATTACAATATTTGAATTTGTTAAGAGAGTGTTGGGAGCAGTCATTGTGGAGCCATAACGGAGCGTTATGCCAACAGTCTGTGTCCAGAGTCACAGTGGGGCGTGTTAAGAGCAGTCAAATCCAGAGCCATAGTTGGATGTGTTGGAAGCAGTCAATGTCCAGAGCCACATTGGGACATGTTGGAAGCAGTCAACATCTGGAGCCACCAGTGGAGCGTGTTGGGAACAGTCCATGTCTGGAGCTACCACTGGAGTGTCTTGGGAGCACTCAGTGTCCAGAGCCTCAATGGAGTGTGTTAGGAGCAGTCAATGCTCGGAGCCATAGTGGAACGTGTTGGGAGCAGTCACTGTCTACAGCCACCATGGGATGTGTTGGGAGCACTCACTGTCCAGTGCCACCAATGCTGTACGTTGGGAGCAGTCAATGTCTGGAACCACAATGGATTGTGTTGGGAGTAGTTAGTGTCCAGAGCCACAGTGGAGCATGTTGGGAGCAGTCAGTGTCTAGAGCCACAGTGGGATGTGTTGGGAGAACTAACCACCCAGTGCCACCAGTGGACTATGTTGGGAACAGTCCATGTCCAGAGCCACAGTGATGTGTTGGCAGTAGTCAGTGTCCAAACCCACCACTAGAGCTTGTTGGGAGCAGTCAATGACTGGAGATACCAGTTGGGCGTGTTGGGAACAGTCAATGTTCAGAGCCACAGTGGGACAAGTTGGGAGTTGTTAATGTCCGGAGCTACCAGTGGAGAGTGTTGGGAGCAGTCAATGTCCAGAGCCACCACTGGAGTGTGATGGAAGCAGTCAATGTTTGGAGCCACAGTGGGACATGTTGGGAGCAGTCAATGTCCGGAGACACCACTGTTGGGAGTTGTCAATGTCCGGAGTCACAATGGAGCATGTTGGCAGCAGTCAATGTCTGGAGCCACAGTGCAGGGTGTTGGGTGCAGTCAATGTCTGGAGCCACAGTGCAGCATGTTGGCAGTAGTCAATGTCCAGAGCCACCAATGAAGTGTGTTGGTAGTAGTTAATGAGCGGAGCCACCAGTGGGTTGTGTTGGGAGCAGTCAATGTCCAGACCCACCACTGGAGCATGATGGGAGCAGTCAATATCCAGAACCACCACTGGACAGTGTTGGAAGCAGTCAATGTCTGGAGCCACAGTGGAGTATGTTGGGAGCAGTCAATGTCTACAGACACCACTGGGATGTTGTTGGAGTTGTCAATGTCCAGAGGCAGAATGGAGCGTGTTGGGAGCAGTCAATGTCCAAGGCCGCCACTGGAGCGTGATAGGAACAGTCACTATCCGGAGCCACAATGGAGCTTGTTGGCAGCAGTCAATGTCCAGAGCCACAGTGGAGCTTGTTGGGACCAGTCAGTGTCTGGATCCACAGGAGGAGGTATTGGGAGCAGTCATCATCCAGAGCCACCAATGGAGTGTGTTGGGAGCAGTCAGTGTCAGGAGCCACAGTGGAGTATATTGGGAGCAGTCAACATCTGGAGATACCACTGGAATGTTGTTGGAGTTGTCAATGTCCAGAGGCAAAATGGAGCGTGTTGGGAGTAGTCAATGTCTAGAGCCACAGTGGAGAGTGTTGGGAGCAGTCAGTGTCTGGATCTACGGTAGGATGTTTTGGGAGCAGTCATTGTCCAGAGCCACCAATGGAATATGTTGGGAGCAGTCAGTGTCTGGAGCCACAGTGGAGTATGTTGGGAGCAGTCAATATCTGGAGATACCACTGGAATGTTGTTGGAGTTGTCAATGTCCAGAGTAGTTTTGGGAGTAGTCAATGTCTGGAGCAACCACTAGAGCGTGTTGGGAGCAGTCAGTGTCTGGATCCACAATAGGATGTTTTGGGAGTAGTCATCGTTCAGAGCCACCAATCTAATGTGTTGGGAGCAGTCAGTGTCCAGAGCAACAGTGGAGCGTGTTTGGAGCAGTGAATGTCTGGAGCCACCAATGGAGTGTGTTGAGAGCAGTCAATGTTCGGAGTCACCACTGGAGCATGTTGGGAGCATTCAATGTCCATAGCTACCCCTGGAGCTTGTTGGGAGCAGTCAATGTCTGGAGCCACAGTGCAGCATGTTGGCAGCAGTCAATGTCCAGAGCCACAGTAGAGCACGTTGGTAGTAGTCAATGTACAGAGCCACCAAGGAACTGTGTTGGTAGTAGTCAATGAACGGAGCCACCAGTATAGTGTGTTGGGAGCAGTCAGTGTCCGGAGCCACAGTGGAGTATGTTGGGAGCAGTCAATATCTGGAGACACCACTGGAATGTTGTTGGAGCTGTCAATGTGCAGAGGCAGTATGGAGTGTGTTGGGAGTAGTGAATGTCCATAGCTACTACTGGAGCTTATTTGGAGCAGTCAATGTCTGGAGCCACAGTGGAGTATGTTGGGAGCAGTCAATGTCTGGAGCCACAGTGGAGTATGTTGGGAGTAGTCAATGTCTGGAGCCACAGTGGAGAGTGTTGAGAGCAATCAGTGTCTGGATTCACAGGAGGAGGTATTGGGAGCAGTCATTGTCCAGAGCCACTAGTGGAGTGTGTTGGGAGCAGTCAGTGTTGGGAGTATGTTGGGAGCAGTCAATATAGGGAGACACCACTGGAATGTTGTTGGAGTTGTCAATGTCCAGAGGCAGAATGGAGCATGTTGGGAGTAATCAATGTCTGGAGCAACCACTGGAGCGTGTTAGGAGCAGTCAGTGTCTGGATCCACAGTAGGATGTTTTGGGAGCAGTCATTGTTCAGAGCCACCAAACAGTGGAGCGTGTTTGGAGCAGTGAATGTCTGGAGCCACCAATGGAGTGTGTTGAGAGCAGTCAATGTTCGGAGTCACCACTGGAGCATGTTGGGAGCATTCAATGTCCATAGCTACCACTGGAGCTTGTTGGGGGCAGTCAATGTCTGGAGCCACAGTGCAGCATGTTGGCAACAGACAATGTCCAGAGCCACAGTAGAGCATGTTGGTAGTAGTCAATGTACAGAGCCACCAAGGAACTGTGTTGGTAGTAGTCAATGAACGGAGCCACCAGTGGAGTGTGTTGGGAGCAGTCAATGTCCAGACCCACCACTGGAGTGTGATGGGAGCAGTCAACGTCTGGAACCACCATGGGACAGTGTTGGAAGCAGTCAATGTCTGGAGCCACAGTGGAGTATGTTGGGAGCAGTCAATGTCCAGAGCCACAGTGGAGAGTGTTGGGAGCAGTCATTGTCTGGAGCAACCACTGGAACGTGTTGGGAGCAGTCAGTGTCTGGATCTACAGTAGAATTTTTTGGGAGCAGTCATCGTCCAGAGCCACCAATGGAATATGTTGGGAGCAGTCAGTATCCGGAGCCACAGTGGAGTATGTTGGGAGCAGTCAGTATCTGGAGACACCACTGGAATGTTGTTGGAGTTGTCCATATCCAGAGGCAGAATGGAGCGTGTTGGGAGTAGTCAACGTCTGGAGCAACCACTGGAGTGTGTTGGGAGCAGTCAGTGTCTGGATCCCCAGGAGGAGGTACTGGGAGCAGTCATCATCCAGAGCCACCAATGGAATGTGTTAGAAGCAGTTGGTGTCCGGAGCCACAGTGGAGATGTTGGGAGCAGTCAATATCTGGAGAAACCACTGGAGTGTTGTTGGAGCTGTCAATGTGCAGAGGCAGAATGGAGTGTGTTGGGAGTAGTGAATGTCCATAGCTACTACTGGAGCTTGTTCAGAGCAGTCAATGTCTGGAGCCACAGTGGAGAGTGTTGAGAGCAGTCAGTGACTGGATTCACAGGAGGAGGTATTGGGAGCAGTCATCGTCCAGAGCGACCAGTGGAGTGTGTTGGGAGCAGTCAGTGTTGGGAGCCACAGTGGAGTATGTTGGGAGCAGTCAACATAGGGAGACACCACTGGAATGTTGTCGGAGTTGTCAATGTCCAGAGGCAGAATGGAGCGTGTTGGGAGTAGTCAATGTCTGGAGCAAACACTGGAGCATGTTGGGAGCAGTCAGTGTCTGGAGCAACCGCTGGAGCATGTTGGGAGCAGTCAGTGTCTGGATCTACAGTAGGATATTTTGGGAGCAGTCATCGTTCAGAACCACCAATGGAATACTTTGGGAGGAGTCATCGTCTGGAACCACAGTGGAGTATGTTGGGAGCAGTCAAGATCTGGAGATACCACTGGAATGTTGTTGGAGTTGTCAATATCCAGAGGCAGAATGCAGCGTGTTGGGAATAGTCAACATCTGGAGCAACCACTGGAGCGTGTTTGGAGCAGTCAGTGTATGGATCCACATTAAGATGTTTTGGGAGCAGTCATCATCCATAGCCACCAATGGAATGTGTTGGGAGCAGTCAGTGTCCAGAGCCACAGTGGAGTATGTTGGGAGCAGTCAATATCTGGAGACACCACTGGAACATTGTTGGAGTTGTCAATGTCCAGCAGCAGAATGGAGTGTGTTGGGAGAATTCAATGTCTGGAATCCGATTTTCCTGGGAAAGCAAGGATGTAGCTGGAGAGTTTCAAAATTTAGGCACCTGGCTTAAATGAAAACAGTGTAAAATGAAAGAAATAAAGGCAAACAAGTTAAATTGGAGGAAAAAAAGGATTTCTTTGCAAGTAACCGTGCTTCTAAAGATAAGTGAAACGTGTTTGGAATGGACAGTGAGGAATCAGGAAGGTTACTGCAGCCAGATTGAGTACAAACCAATTGGAAAGAGAAATCTGAAAGAAGATGGGAATAACTCTCTGAAGAAGAATGAGGGACAGGAGACTCTGATAAGTGCCTTCTTATGGGGATAGTTGTGAAGAAGTCAAGTTGTGAGCTATTGGGAAGCCACCTTACAGCTAGATGCCCTGTGCCAAGTGGTCCAGCAGCCTGGGAAGGTCGGAGAGAGAAGAGTTGTGTGAACCCTCAGGCATTGCTTTGTGCTTCAGAGAGAGCCGGGGTATGGGGACTGTGTGGATACTACTTCTGTCTTAAACGAAGGCATGGAAAAATAAATATCTGTATTATAAAAATGACTATCATGCTATTTTGTTTATAATATTTAAATATACTATATACGTAATTAAACTTTGACCCATAACAAATGGAGCCCAGGACTCAGATGTTGGGGTGGTAGGAAGGTGAGTTTTCAGGAGTATCATCCAGTGTAAGAACGTGAAGAGAGCAAAGATTAACAGAGCAGAGGGCACTTTGGCAGACTGAGGCAGTATAAATGTCACAGCTCCTCAAAGATAAAATCTAGAGCACCTTAGAAAACTGGGATCTGAGTGAGAAAGGAATGGAGAATCAAAGGAACCCCAATCCAGCACTCACTAGTGACCTTTCTTGAAGCAAGGCAAATTGAACTGTCCCAAACTCAGCTGGCTTTCTCAGTTTGTAGGAAGAGTAGAGGAAAATAAATTAGCATCTTCTTCCACGGAGGTAGAACAAGGTAAAACTGTAAGAATTGCTACTCATGCTTTAGAACATTCAAAGGCAGAGAAATGACGGTTCTGAGCAGAACACGGCAGAGATTGCATCTACCCTAATACTCAGCAGAATGGTTCCAGAATTATTACTGAGGTACCTCCTGAGAATTCTGCCGTTGGTGAGTCTCCAGTACACATACAGGGTAAAAGCCTGACCCCCAGGTTTGGGTGGTCTAAACTTATAAGACGTTTGTCACATACAACAGGAAAATATTACAAATGTAAGCATGCAAACCGAGAAAAAAAAAGTACAGTTATTTAGACTAAGAAATCACAATAAAATGCAAATTACAGAAATATCAGAAACATTCCAACATCCAGAAAAAAGTGACATAATCATGTCTTAGGTAACTGCTAAAATTCCTCTGTAAAACTTTTTATCATTTTACTGCTTCTTCACATCTGAAAAATGGTATTTCATTATACCATTGTCTATAAAGACAATTGAACAAAAAACAATTAGTCTTTCATCTGGTATGGTTAGGAACATTTGCAGGTTTAAATGGTTTCTTTCAACTTTAAAAGTCATTATGAAAAAAGTTACTTTAGATTTCACGGATTGTGTCAAATTTAGGGAAACACCTAGCAAAGCATTTCGTGTATGTGCAGTCAGATGAATGTCTGCAGGCTAGCTTCTGGTTCCCTCCATTCTCAAACATTGTACCCCCTACAAGTCAGGCCTGCTGGCCTTGCTGGGCATCACAGGATGTTTTCCTACAGAGATAGACTGCTGGTCTAGCACCTTCCTGCTATGTCTCCAAGAGACTGGGGGGTAAGGGAATTGCTAGACATTGTACCAAGATGCTGCCAGAGGCAGAATAATGTCCGTCCTCCATGCGCCCTCCGGTCCTGTTCTCCAGCAGTTGTGGATGGGACTCCCACGGTGAAAGGACTTTGCAGGTGTGTTTAAGAATCCGGTGACGGAGAGGTGATCCTGAAGTGTCCAGGTGGACCCCCTGTCATCACCAGGGTCTTCATAAGAGGGTCATGGTCAGAGAAGGAGATATAAAGGTATAAAGCAGAGGCGGGGAAGGGTGAGGAGACAGATTGTCCCCTGAGCGTCGCTCAGAAGGCGGCCCTGCTGACCCAGTCCAAAACAGTAAGTTAAAAGTCTGTGTGGCTCCAAGTCACTCCATTTGTGGAAATTTGTTGTAGTAGTAACACGAAACTAAGGTAGCCGCCTGGCATTACCTTAAGTATAGAAAAATTGCTGAGGTCCAAGAAAAATGTTCAACGAAATGGAAACTCATGGTTGTCCCAACTCACCCATCTCTTAACCTGATCCTCAAAGTGCATCTGCGTCGCCCACTCTGTGTAATTTGAAGGGTGGGATGTGAGGGAGAGGTTGGGTGCAGAGACACAGAGAGGTCTGGACTGATTGCAGGAAACATGTCTTAACTTTTGTAACTATTCCACGTGTGGCCTTGGCCAAGTGAACTGAACCAATTATTAGGGCCCTTGGGCAGGATTAGCTTCTGCCCATGAAGCTAATGGGTCAAGTCCAAGGTCAAATCCTGCTCTTACTGAGCGTCTTGGTACTTTGTTCCCCTTGGGACTTTCTTTTCATTATTTTGTACTTTTTACACCACACTTTAAAACCTTATTTACCTGGGTAACTTACCTTCCTGGCACACTCTTACATTTAATCGTGCTCAAAGCAAGGGCACTTACCTCCATTTTGCTCCAACTACAGAGTCGAAGCCAGAGGTTCAGATTTTTGTAGCATTCCTGTGAATCTGCCTCTGCCCTGGTTAAGTGTGAGAACACAGAGGAATCTGCAGTCACAGGCAGGTTTTTAGGTCTCAGGGTACGGAGAGGCAGTGGCAGCAGCTAGAGGGGCAAGAAATTCACTGGGTGGTTGACAGCACAAATGGGGCCTTCACTGGACACGGCATGCCCTCAACACAGCTTTGGAGCTCCAGAGACTCAGTGATCTGAGGGTGAAAGGGAGACAGAAAGATGGTGAGCAGTGGGTGTGCAGGGCGGGAGGTGGTGAGCCAGTGGGCAGGGAAGAGCCTTGAATCTTAGTCTAGTCCTATAAAACAGGTGTGCCAAATATGCATACTTGAAAGGAAAACACCACAGCCAGATTTTGAACCCAAGTAGAAATTCCTGCAGCTGTGCATCAGTGTGTTACTGTACACGCGTGCAGATTCCTCTTCCTGAGATACACACTCACACACAGGGCGCATCGGAGGGTCCAGACTCAGCTCTTGATGGCATCACTCCAGTGGGATTTAGGCTCAGAGATCGTGGGCTCCGTGCCTCCTAGGGAGACCCAAAGTAGCAGCTGCACCCAAATCCGTGGAAGGGCCACACACCCTCTGCAGCACGCAGTATGACAAAGGGAGCAGCCGGTGAGCTGGCGGGTTTGCAGTAGAGAACTGGGTCTTTGGGGGGTTTCCTCTGCCTCCATTTCTGGGTGTAGCCGTTCTACAAGCCCTCTCCTTTCCCCAGGCATACCACAGGGAGGCTGGAGACAGGGTCTAATGTGGGGGCTGGCTGTCACTATGAGGATGTCCATTTTTTGCACCTCTGATCTGTATCTTTCAACCCAACTTTTGCCAGGCACAAAGTGAATATTTTGATTTTTGGCTGCCTGACTTCTCTCCCTCTCTGTATTGTTTTCCAATTCAAGTAAGGAAAAGTTGGAGTTCATTTAATAGGTGCTCTTAGCCCCCAGTAGTGGAAGATCAATACATCTTTGTTGAACTAATAAGCAGACTTATTTTTATGATTGACCTCATTTTTATGCATTTGGATATATAGTTCATATTTCCAGAAAATATGAATCATTCAGCTAAGATTACCATAGTGGAGAATAGTAACATTACTCAGTAATCTTATTTCCCATTCAAATTTGATTACCTTTATTTTTGTTGAGTATGACAAAACCACACTATACCTATTTCTAAGCAACACAATTATTTCTTTAATGCATCCTACTGTAATTTGTGTGTGTGTGTATGTGTGTGTTGACATCAGTATGTGTGCCTATTTATGCTGTGTGTGTGTGTGTGTCTGTGTAATTGAGGGCTTTTGGCATACACTCTATTTAGTTGGATTTGAATTTCATCTGTTTTAAATACAGGGTGAAAACATAATCCAAATTTGACAAAGAGAACAAAAAGCATTCTTTTTGAAAAATCACAGATTTTCAAACACATCCTTCATTCAAGTACAAACTCACAACCAACAGTGATTCCAGTAGACGGGTCTAAATTGATTGGTTTGGTTTTAGATTCCACCATATTTTCCAGACTTGGAGCTTCTTGCTTGTCAAGCTGCCTCTGCACTAAACAGTCAGGATATAAGACATGTTGAAAACCAGCAATGCTTTCACGCCATCTAGTTCAATCAGCGTCATGAGTCTACGTCCCACGTGTGTAGGTCAATGGTTTCAAATTGGCACCCATGGCTAAAATTTGAACCCGAGACCCAGCTGTTTTCCACTAATGCATTTCTGTTTTGTATCTTAAGCATTCTGTGTTTTGAGGCATTCCCAGCCATGTGTCCACCCATTCGTAGCCAGCCCCTATCCATCTGTCAGGACCTTATCTGATTTCTGTTCATGGTTTTCAATCCAACATCCTTGAAGGCTTCAGAATCCTAAAAAGAAAAAAAAATAGCAGGGGGGGGTTTCTTTTCAAAATATTCAGAACTTTTAAATAGTTGTGAATCATCTAAATGCTATCACACTGTATTTGAAATAGTACAGTGCAGATGTTGAATATTATTATAAACTTCTTGGGCATGTTGGACAGATATATGCTAAAAACTAAAGATTAATTTCAGTTTACCATCACTTTCTGCCCCATTCCCCCTGTCAAGATTTTGAAAGTTTTCAGTAAGAAGGGTATCTAAACAGCCAGTATGCTATCCTGCCACTTAGGAGCAGAGTGAGGCTCTGACCCACCAGAATCCTTACCGCTATCCTCAGTACTCATTACAAATCCCATTGCCACCATCTCCTGAGCATTACTGGGGATTCTGGGAAACACAAAATGAATATCCCTTTGGGGGGGGAAATAATTAGGGACTCCAGATTAAGGCTGCCTAGAGCTGTGGCTATTACCTGGCCCCAGCAGTGGTGTTAGCAGGATGACCCTCCCTTAGCACCTGATGGGATGCCAGGTGACCATCAGGCTCCTCCATTTGATACTGGGTTCCCTTCCCCGGTCCTGGCCCCGTGCTCTGTCATCAAGGGGAGTTTGGCTTCTTAACTCTTTATGTTGCTTCTGCAGTGTTCACTCCATTGGGTCTTCCAGAACTTTTCCTTTTTCTCTGGGATGTAGGAGTTGTACTTCACTTGTGTGTCAAGGACAGCTCAGGCAGAGCTTCTTAGAACTGTAACATTCTCCATACTGAATGAGAAAGTATTAATGCTACCTCCTATTTCTGTAATTATTATTTCCATTTTACTACTGGGAGAACTGGCCACTAATGTCACCTCCCAGTGTGCCCCCATCCTGGAAGGGGGTAGGGGTTAGAGTTTGCCTGGGAGTCGGGAGGTGAGAGTTGGGGGGGACATTGTTCTGGGAGACCCTGCACTTGAACCAGCACCTTCAAGAGCTCTGCCCAATCCCCTGTGTTATGGATGTGACTAAACCTCTAGCACCCCTAACACTTGGACTGCTTTTCCTCTCTGGATTGAACCCAGACTCCTCCACCCAGTCATACAGCTCTGACAGTTTCTTCATCAGCCAGACTGTAGGCTCAGAGCTCATAGCCCTTCTCCCTCAGAATAACAGAGGAGCAAAAACCCTTCATAAATAGCATCCTGACTTCTCAAACTCTTGTGATCCTCACCTTCACTCTCAAACATACCATGGTATAATTCTTTATAGGTTTGCCTTCCCGCCCTCTTGTCAGCCTTATTGGACTATACCACCACCTTACTCAGGCTCACTCCAACAGTGCTGTAACCAGGGAGCCAAGCATCCCAGGACAGGGTGACCTGCTAGGACACAGGGAGGCCAGTTACACTGTAATTTCAGAAAGCAATGAATGGTGGTTTTAAGGTCCCCAGTACTGCGTGGGATGTACTTATACGGAAAGTTACTCACTGTGTATTAGAAACTCAAATATGCCTGCTGGCCTGTGATTTCACTCGCTCCACTTGGCAGCCCTACCCGGGCGAGTTTTGACTGATTGCTAAGTGCCCATCATCTGGCCAGTCATGTGGCTTCCAGCTGCCTTTCCACTCTTTTCTGCCATCCCCTGTGTGGCAGGAGACCCATGATCCTACAGATACCTTTTCTAGTGTCTGCGGCCTCTGGACAGTAAGGCAGTGGGGTTAGAGACTATCAGTGGGGAGAATTTTCATGACCTCTAAAGGGGTTGTGAGCTTGCCAGGTATCGGAATGTTGGGTTCCCCCAGTTGGAAGCCGAGGTAGGAGATGGTCTTTGGGTGCCCTCCCTTTGCTTAGCAGCTACAGTGGTGACCAGTGCTGGCTCTTCCTTGGGGCCCAGGCAGTGTGGCTGCAGAGAGGTGGCAACAGCAGCCAACAAAATACAGCAACGTGTGCACAGAGGCAGGTCACGGCTCTGGCTCTGGCAGGGTAGTGAGAGCCTGTGGCTTCAGGATTCTGGGGTCCTGAGACATCACCAGGGCCCTGGGATCCCGGATGCCTGCCAGTGTTGGCCTGGGCTCTAGATGTGCCGTGAATATGCCCAGACACTCAGTGGAGGGACATGATGTCATCAGCTCTTGGCAAAACCACTTTCTCCTGTATTTAGTCAACATGGAGGTGGTGGCAGTTTCTAGCCGTCATTAATCTCTAGGCATCCTCACCTTATCCTATTAGTTTCTTCCGTGTCTCCCACCCCTTTCTAGAAGAATTTAAATGATTCTGTTCTGTTTGAGTGCCTACAGTAGCAGAGTTTTTTCCCAGCCATAGTGAGCTGTCTTTCTTTCTTACCTTCTGCAGTCAACAAGAGCCTCTGTCCTATGTCATTCCGTTCTTCATGACATCATCGTCACGCACCATCCACACACTCCCACCCTCTGCCTGGACTCAGGGCAGAGAGGAAGGCACCAGGACATCATCAAACTACTACAGGGGACTTTCAGGGCTCAGGTGGTTTTAGGATCCTTGATTGTGGCTTAAATAAGTCCTAAAATTATTTTCTTATCTTTAAAGAACGTTCCTAAACCAATAATGGACATGAATAAGAATTATATTCATTTTAGTGACAGTGGTTTCCTTGGGAACTCTTACACTAAGGCCTCTCTAAAATTTATTTTCCAAGTGCTGAAGTATTTTGTCAGCTGTATTGATCATTCTTTCCAACTTGTCTGTGATTTATGTCTGTATCTGAAGTGGAACAGAGCAGATGCCCTAAGGTTCTCAAAGATGTTTTGTAATGATCTCGGGTGAGAACTGTGTCTCATGGAAAAGACAGGCATAATTTTTCATGAAAGCGGAAATAAAATTCAACCTTGACTACAGAGAGGGTATTTCTCCACAATGCCATGGAATTCTAGAGCTTGTGATATAGATGAAATTGTGAGATTCGACTTATTTTTTTAAAAATACCAGTTAAACTCTAAGCAGTAGAGCTGTGAACAAATGCATGATAGAGGTGAAAAAAAAATTGTTAACTATTTCCAAAGTCTATAAATGGCTACCATTGCCTTTTAGGACAAACTTGACTTTTGTTCAACTAGAAATTCAAAGTCAAGTGTGCTTTAATAGAGAATGGTTGTTTAAAATCATTCTCACATGCAACTTTCAAGAGATCCATATACGAATCATTTGGTGTAGACACTACAACTCTAAGCGTAATGAGTGATACGTGGGACATGTATATAGACAGAATATTTGGCAACAAAGACTCCAGGTGAATAAAGTGATTGGAAAAATAGTCCCAAGCTTTTTTTTAAGTGATGTAGGATGTGTTTTATAGAACTTTCTTTAACATCAACCCTCACTGGCAGGAAGATTAAAAAACAATAAATTTGCTGTATCTCAGAAAGCAGCATTTTTAATTTACTTGTGTATTTTGCTTGGTAATTTTACATAGAACTTCTGTCCGTATTTGATCTGGAACACCAGGGTATGATTCCCACTTTGTGGGTGATGAAAGTGTAGAGTGTGAGGCAAAAAAGTCACCTGCCTGCCAGCAGAGTTCCTGGTTCCCATCCACCTGCCACGTGGCACAGGTGCTGGGTCTGCCTGTTGTTCCACCTCCCACTGATAACTGGTCATGCACTTTTAATCAGTAGCAGCTATTATGTTGAAGAAAGGTAGAAGGGATTGGTGGTGGAGTTAAGAAAAGACATAACATTTGAGTTGAGCCTGGAAGGAGAAGTGGGACGTTGATGAGGAGACAACAGAGGGCGTTTTAGGGACAGAGAGCAGTGTGATTAAAGCCACAGGCTGTGTGAGAGGGAAGGACCCCTGGAAGGGAGGTGGGGAGTGTTCTGGACAAGGACCAAGTTATGAAGTTGAAACAGACTGAAGTTTAACTCGAATGCAGGAAGTTGGCATGTCGTCTTATTAAGTGGGAAAGCATGGATCATTTTGGAGCCGGGAACTGACATGTTCATAAACTGCTGTGAACAGACAGATCTACTAACAGCATAAGGGGGTGTATCTGAGCTTATTATGTGAGACACATATCTAGAAATGCACATTTAAGTAGAAATTCCTGACTTGCTGTGTGGAAGTCTCAGCCTGGCTCCATTTGACATCCATCACGACCGAGTTGGTAAAGTATTTACATGGCAGACCACCCTTCCAGACTCATCCAAGAGCCAGATTGCTCTGAGTACTTTCTAATTATTTTTTCTAGTTATGTTTTATTTTTTTCCAAAATAAACATTAAAGCATTAGGATTGATTTAGGAAAAAAATCATCTTGCATGTTTCTGAAAAAAATAAAAGTTTTCCATTGACCCATTAGTTTCTTAACTGGATGTTTTGGCTGTCTCCTGCTTACCTGTTGACTGCACAAATATTTCGCATTTTAACTTGGTGAAGGCCAAGAAAGTCTTGATGGGGAACCTAATAAACACTGCCCTGGCTATCGCGAAGGAGAATCATAATTGTGTGTTAATATCTTTTGCATTTTAACAACTTGAGAGTAAACTCAACAGCTATAAACAAAGTCCCAATTTAAGGGTTTTGTCTCAACCATTTATCCTCCGATAGCCCATTATGGATGTTTTGCCTTTTAAGAATAAATCGGATCCAGGGACACCTTATTCATCCCTGATAAAAAGGAATTCTCATGGTGCAGTGTACCCTTTGTTAGGAATCCTGCCTTGACCAGACCCTTCCATGTTCCCCTGGTAAGAACTCAGGTATGCTATGAGAATTTTCAAAATCTGGAGAAGTGCTTGCCAAATGTTAGATTTTCTACTCTTCCTTAAAATTGATAAATGTTTAATTCTTTAAATATAGCTAAAGCCCCGATGATTAAGGACGTGATGTACAAGTAGAAGAATAGGAACAAAAAAGCTATTTTTTTCTTGGGAAGGTTATTTCTAAAAAAAATAGATCAGTGCTTTTTAGTGTTAAGTTGCCTTTATGTTTGGAGGTGTGGCTGGATTATAGTTTATCGTGTCAAATCCTGTGGAACCACTCTTTGCTGCAAGATCTATATCATTAAAAGGCTTCTTTAAGAGGATTTAATTTCTACACTGGTATAGATCTCAGTATTAACATGTGAAGGATGAACTTAACATGAATAGAGTCTGCTGGGGGAAACATCAATACAACTCAAACTTGAAAGCCTTTGAAATCATTTTTTTTAATAGACGTGTGAGGGATTGCAAACATTGAGGACTGTGCATAAGGCAATTAGAAACATTGTGCCAGAGACTTTCAGGGAAGCCTGAAATACCCGTCAGCGAGCCAGGACGCAGCAGAGCTGATGTTTGCTAGGACGCTGCAGAAACTGTAGCGTGCATTGCTATGCCAGATAAGCTTGTTCCTGTTCAAATCATAAACCAGTAACCTCATTTTCTGTCTGAATAGAATCCCTGTGTTATGAGGGTTACACGTTTTATAGATGTACAAAGAATTTAATGGTCCACCTGGGTGAGTCTGGCTGACCCATTTGCATCATGTCAAGTTCTGAGAAGGACATTTGTTTATATTCACTGGCTTCACCTGGTTCCTTTTCTCTAAAGAAACCGAGATGCTCTTGAGAGATGCTGTGTGTATGAGCATGTAGTGCATCTCGTGCCAGAAGAACAAAGACGCACCAAGGGGAAAGATAGGTGACTGAGGAATAAAAGACCATGGACTTGAAAGTGGATTGGGTCTGACAATGCCAGGTACTAGCATCAGTAAACTTGTGCAATGTTTCAGTAAAATCATTTCTGTGATGGGACTGACGTGTGAGCGGGGCCAAGAGGCTGTAGGTAGAGAGCCCAGGCGTTGGTTCTTGGGACGTTAGGGCATCTATTATCTCCACGTGCTGATGACGTCATCGGTAACCTAAGTGATTTCCCAGGGGTTTAACTCTGTGTTGACTTTCTTGAACCCTAAACATTCTAGAAACACCCGTCCTATTTCCTGATCATCTCACCCTTTATTCTCCGCTCCACTTTCCCCACCATCATGCTGCCTTCTGGTTCTTGAGGGCTCACACTGACTTGCTTCTCTGTGCCCTTCCTCTATGGGACCACTTTGAGGTTTTTTACTTTATCATTATTTTATTATTTTTGAGAGATGGAGTGTCACTCTGTTGCCCAGGCTGGAGTGCAGTGGTGTTATCATAGCTCACGGCATTGTCCAACTCCTGGGCTCAAGTGATCCTCCTGCCTCAGCCCCCCTGCGTAGCTGGGACTACAAGCAAGTGCCACCACGCCTGGCTAATATCTTTTATTTTTTTAGGGGTGAGCTCATGATGTTGCCCCAGCTGATCTCAAACTGGCCTCACGCAATAACGCTGGGTGCAGGCCACCACACCAGCATGATTTTGTTTTTTAAACCTGCAGCGTCAGTGCCCCATTTTTCTTGTGTCTGTGCATGTCCTCACCTCCTCCTCTTTCCATTCCTGTGATTCTCCTTTCTTGTGTCCTTTCTTTTGCTGTGTTTTTTTCAGTGCATCTCATTCTGCTGTATATGTTCTGCCGCATGGCCCCTAGTCTCCGTCAACTGAACTGGAGCTATTTTTTTCTCCATTTTTTACTTTACATCTAGAACCCCCAATTGGGGTGGGAGGATAAAACCACTTTCTCCACCTTCCAAGTCCCGATGACCATTCTGCACTCCTGATTCCCCCTCCCCTGGTTAGCACCCTCTCCTAAAGTGGCAGCTGTGTTTCTCTCTCCCTATTCCTGGGACTCTTGTCTCCATGGGGAAGGGCCAGGGCTACTGAGGACTCTTTTACAGAGCCTCGGGGATCCTGAGTAAGCATTGTCATCCTCTCATTCACAAGCTCCCAATTTCAATAAAAATTCGAATGTTGACCCCCTGACCCCCAATTGATGGTATTTGGACATGGGGACACAGGGAGGTGGTGAGGGTTAGAGGAGGTCAGGAGGGCTCAAGCTCTGTGATGGGATTAGTGGCTGATAAGAAAGTCTCCATCTCTCCCCTTCCACCTTGTGAGGACACATAGACAGTGTGACTCTCACAGGAAACCTATCTGGCTGGCATCTTGATCTTGGATTTCCAGCCTCTGGACCTGAGAAAAATCAGTGTCTATTGTTTCTATCCTTAGTCTTTGGGATTTTGTTACAGCAGCCCAAGCAGACTGAGGCTGATGCCTCAAAGCTTCTCACCTCCATGTACTACCCTGACAGTCCAAGGCCACCATTTCAGAACGTGGTATCCCAGGGGAGGCATTTCAGTGCCCTGAACACAAGTTTGTAAACTGAAAAGTCTTCTAGGTCTTTCCTTCCAGAGTATTCTAAAAAGCAAGCAGATATGTTCTTAAATATGGTCAAAGGGGAGAGGATAGTCGGTGCGTTGTCTTGTAAGGGACAGAAAACCTGCAGAGATTTGCTGAGTAGTGTTGGGTGTTTGAAAGGTTTTTGTGTTTCTATAAAGTTTTATAAACATAAAGATGAGGACATCAGTGGTCATACCAACTTATTCCATAAGCTATAGCAAAATAATTTTTCAGCCCTCTTCCCCCGTTTTTCAAGTCTGCCTTTAAAGTAGTATAAGCATGTAGGATTCTATAATTAGCTTTTTAGTCTTATGCTCAGGGGAAGAAAGATGGGAGCCTAGTGCTCTAGGAAGACCCATCCTCTCAGTGGTAGTAACTTGTTTGAAACAATGAAATTTGCTTTTCATTTAAAAATGACTAGAGACCTCCATTATTTGCTTTTCTGGTTGATTGAATGATCCAAAAAGAGGATTGTGGTGTCACCGCCCGGTATTTGCTTTAAATTAATTTTAATGCTGGTTGAAATGGTGATCAAAGAAGATTTAGCTTTTTCCAAGCAGAACAGCACTTTATTCTTAATCCGTTTTAATGCACTGCAACCAATTAAGCCTGGCAGAGAGATGAAGCCAGGGCATTAGCTGCTGATGAAACAGGGGAGCCCACGGAAGGCAAGGCAGTGTGTGCCCCGGTGTGGTAGGATCCCGGGCTGGGGCACGGCTTTACTCAGGGACGCTTGTAAGACACTCTGCATCCCCAAATGTTTTCTCCTTAAAAGCTCTTAACAAGATTTTAAATGTAAGTCAAAATATTTTTATCTTTTTGTTGTACTTACAACGCCAAGACTGAATCCCATATTCTGTTTATATCACACGGTTGTAGTTGTCTCTCAACACACAGAACAATTTCCTTAACTTGTATTTCAGTTCAATTCGAGTGAAACATAACACACTATAATTTCTTTGCCTTTTTTAAAGATTAGTTCAGCTATAAGTAGGCTGAGAAAGCCATTGGTTCTGAAAGTCAAAGTTCACAGAAAACAATGGGATTTATTCAAAGGGGCCACTTTTAAAACTTGAGCAAAAACTCTCAAGGACTTAATGAGAGTCACTGCACAAACTCTCCTTGTGAGAGGGATTGAGAAACATTCCACCCAACTCTTTCGGGGGCTGTGACTCATACGGTGTGAATGCAAAAGATTTCTGACTCAAGTCAACCGAGTCTGAAGTGCTTTTGAAGTCTAAAGTGCTTTACTGATGACTACAGACATCAAATGAAATCTCCCCGGCAAAACAAATCATATGTTCAAAACCAAACGCTCAGGAGAGCTCTCCGAGGAATTAGCATCTTAAACGTTAAAGAAAAAAAAGGCACTCATCATTTCTTGTCATGATGCATCTCCTGTTTGCAAATAGCTATTGGGGATACTTTTCAAAGGTGTCAGCCCTTTCTGAAAACCAGATTGAAGAGGAGAGTCAAAAAATCAAAGTTTTAGATGATATTTAACTTAATGATACAAATAAACATTGCTCCTGGTCTTGGTGAAAACATCAAGTCAGACCACAGTTTAGGACATAACAGGCTTCCTCTCCTTAGAGATTTTTCCAGGTGTCTTTGGGCAAAGTTGCCCCATTACCAGAGAGCGATAATAATCACTGTAGTTGGCTTCATTTGCGATGCTGGTATTATCTGGGGCAACCCGTCTCCTCAGAAGATGTTTGGAAAAGCCATCTCCTGCCTGTGTCTATACTTGTTCCAAGCTGATGCACTCAAAGAAAATGCTTGAGCACTGGTCTATGGCCTTTCTCACACTGCTTGTCCTCAAAGAGCTTACCTTCTAGAGGTGGTGAAGGCCTGGGAGAGGTGCCTCGGGGACGGAATGGTGGAAACAGCCAGGGCTGAACCTGGACGCTGCCAGCCTCCTTGTGGGGATCTGGGTCAGTTTCCTTAAGCTTATTAACCTCCAGGTGCTCAGTTGCCCCAGAGATGATAATAATGACCTTAAAATCCACGTGCATCTATTCCTGTTGGAAGGGTAGAAGCATCACAGTAAGTTCTGGGGCTCAGATGCCGACTGTGTAGGTGGGAGCCCTCATCCCTCCCATTCAAGGCCCTGTACTTTCACTTCTCTGCATGAGAGGAATGGTGTAAAGTGGGCAATGCCCTTATTCACCATGGGTCTCAATAAATCATGCTTACAAAATATGTACCGTGGTACCTGTCCCTCTCAGATCTGCAATATGTGTGATTTGCTATTAGTTCAATATAAATGCTTTGTGAGGGGCCATCAGGAAATTGTAAATAAAGGATGGTGACCTTCAGAGGGGTCCCCAATTTATTTATCTATTCCTTAATTTTTAATAAAGGACTAAGAGAATAAGAGATGCCACCATTTTCAACGAGCAAGAAAGAAATGAAAATGGTGGCAACAGGCACCTGCTATAGGAACTCCAAGTTCAACTATAAAAATGCTGCTACTGTTTGTTCCAGTAACCAGTGTTGGGAAAGGAAAGATGTCCCATGGATGTGGACAAAGTGGATGCAGCGCCCGTGATGTGGTTCATCTACGCAGGGCTGTGTTTCCCTGGGGGGAACTGGGAATACAAGATAAGGGGGCTCCCTGAGGGAGCACAGTCTAAACAGTAAGGGGTGTCCAGCATTCAGAATAGCGTGGCTGGAGTGGACAGAAAGCTACACATTGGCCTGTAATGAGATGCTCCAGGGCAAGGACCCTTGTACGCTGGTTCTCTGCCAGCACACCTGTTTCTCAGCAACACCCTGACCCCTGTCCCGGGATGGAGGGCCCAACTAGGAACGGGGCATGGGCACAGCTGTGGCGGGGCACTGGGGAGGAGGGGGCGGTGGGTGGGTGTTGCTCATGGCGTCTGCTGCTCTCTTCCTGCTCATGGCTGGCTTTTCTTTTCTCTTGTCTTTTCCCACATACGTGAAGCGGCAGAAGGCCTGTGGGGCAGAAGCCTGTCCACATTCCAGCCTCATTAATGTGTAGAGGACGGTATGTGGTACTTCAAATTCCTCATCTCTTTCCAAAACTCAGTGGTTTTTTTTTTTTTGCTCTGATACAAGACAGCAAGAAATTTTGTCTTATAATGAGTATGATTCTAAGGTATGAAGGTAATCGCATTTGTTTGCTAGGGTTTAACAAAATACCACACACTGGGGAGTAGATCCAACAGAAATTTATTGTCTCATCATTCTAGAGGCTTGAGATGTAGGTGTGGGCAGGGTTGGGCCCCCCATGTGTAGTATGTAGTAGTTCTTGCAAACTGCTGGTGGTTTGCCATCACTCTCTGACGTCTCTGCCTTCATTCTCCCGGGTCCCATTCCATCCTCCTGCCATATGCATGTCTTAGAAAATAATTCCCCTCCATAGAGGGACATCAGACTCATTGGATTAGGGCCCACCCTAATGACTTCATTTTAATGTGCTTATCTGTGTAATGACACTGTCTGCAAATACAGTCATGTTCTGAGGTCTTGGGATTTAGAACTCTAATGTGAAGTTTTTGTTTTTGTTTTTCTTTTTGAGACAGAGTCTTACTATGTCACTCTTGGTAGAGTGGCTTGGCATCATACCTTACAGCAACCTCAAACTCATGGGCTTAAGCAATTCTCTTGCCTCAGCCTTCCAAGTAGCTGGGACTACAGGGACCCCTACAATGACCAGCTATGTTTTTTGTTGCAATTGTCATTGTTGTTTAGCAGCCCAGGCTGGGTTTGAACTCTGCCAGCCCTGGTGTATGTGGCCAGTGCCCTCACCAGTGAGCTACGGGCGCCAAACCAACATGTGAAGTTTTGTTGTACACAATAGTAAGCGTTAGAGAAAGTCTATATCATGACGTAATTATAAAAATAATGGGCTAAGGAGAAGAGTGAAGTATTGTGAGTAAATTTTGTGTTTTAACAGCAGATTATGCTACAGAGTTGATCTGTGAAAAACAGAAGTAGGAATGCATGCTTTTAGTGGCTTAGAGGTTTTTAGTAAAAGAAATAAAAACAAGGAAGTCGTGATGAATTTTCACATTTGGAGACTGGAAGTGGAATTGGAAAAGTTGAGTTAAAAAACATTGGGATCTGATTATAAAGCGTATATTGTGGTGTTTACATTAATAACCCTTATAGATCTCTTCTGAAATTGTACTCACCACCTCATGCAGTGACATTTAATTTTTTGATGATAACATAAGACCAAGTTAATTAAATCAGTCAATTTATTAATTAAAACTAGTAGGAAATCTCTATGAAAAGCAGCATGTTTGACTGTATCACTATACGATGCCTGGTATATTACCTTCTAATTACTGCTGTAACAAATTATCGCAAAAACATAATGCCTTAAAAAAACACAGATTTAGCATGCTAGAGGTCAGAGCTCTCATTGCGCTGAAATGAAGGCGGCAATGGGGTGTATGTCATTCCTTCCAGAGGCATTTCTTTACTTTTCAGCTTCCAGAGCTGCTTGCAGCCCTTGGCTTTTGGCCCCTTCCTCCATCAAAGGAAGCAGAATAGCATCTTTACCCCTCTCTCTGACCTTCAATCCTCTCGGCTCCCTCCTCCATTTATAACTTAGCACAAGAGGATAATCCAGGACCATCTCTTATCTCCAGATCCTTCACTTAATCACATGTGCAAACTCACTTTCACCATGTATGAAACATATTTACAGGATTTAGGGGTCAGGATGGAGATACCTTGGGGGGTAGGGGTTATTCCACCAACCAGACTCAGTAAAAGGCAAAGGCTGTCACAGGTTGACTACAGGGACAAAGGGTATTGGACATTGGTGAATGTTTTGACAGAGGAAACCCCTGACTATAGCTCCCAAATCTCTCAAGCAAGGGTAGCCAACTCGTTTTCCAGTGGGGAACATTTATCAAGTCTACTGAGGAAGGCACATAGAACACAGCAAGGTCAAAATCCAGCGCCACCTGACCTTGAAATCCCTAGACAGCGTCACTCAGCAGCATTATATCAAGGTGGGCACAGGATAATTACTTCTCTAAGCAAGAGGGGGGATGAGAATTGATGATGTTCCACGTGGAAACCGTAGCTGCGTGATTTGACTAGTTACCTGTAATTCTGAAAAATGTCACAAGGAAATTCTTTGCATTTCTGTTTACAGCCCTGTCATTAATAAAATGAAACAGTTTAAAACACAGACGCCGGCAGCATAAAATGAAAGAAAAATAAATTTGCCTAATAAATAGATTTAAGAAGAGGGAGAAAAAGAAAAAAATTAAGGTTAAGAGTGTCAAGGAAAACAGCATAGCTGCCTGGTGGACTGGGTTACCTGTGTAGCATATGGACATTGGGCCAGCCTGATGTCTACAGCTGGAGGGACCCTTATTTAACAGAAACGACCAAGTTGCCAAGTTTTCCTATTTCTTTCCAACACTAGCCTCAGGCTGTAGATTTAAACCGTGTTAAGTTCAATTTAAAAGGAAGTGTCTTGCAATTTCTAAATGAAATTATATGAGTCTTACATAGATACAGGGACAATTATATGCAATTTGATGTTAAAATAAGGCAAAGCAAGAAGTTAAAAAAAAAACCCTTGTGGTTCAAGTTTCTAAAATAATATAGCAGGGGCATTTTTCTAATTGAGATTTAAATAGGAAAATTATATGTGCTGACTTAATGCTTACCTGTTTATTTCTGCAAGAAGTAAAACCTTAAGAGTTATAATTAAAAGCATTCTGGAGTCTTATGTCAGCAGGTACTAATGCTGTCAGTTGTCTGATCTTAAGCAGAATGGAATTCATGCAAAATATCCCATGGGTTCTTCCCTAATTATAACAATTTAGGGAAGGAGGCATTTCTCAATATCTCTTCCAGGTCTGTTTTTATAGATAACAAACATTTACTCATAAAAGGAAAGTATGCCCTCTATAGAGGGTTAATTAAACACATAGTGATAAGTTGGAAACCATCTTGATTCTGGAAATTGAAGCCGGCTCAAGCTGCCTGAGGGAAGAAAACAAAGCCTTCAGTTCCCATGACTGGGGGAGGCAGGAACTCTAGAAAAGGTTTGCTCTCCTCTTTTAATTTTATTTTACTTTCTTCTTCAGATCGATATGAAGAATAATTGGGGGGCATTGAAACCAATTGTCCATCAACCCCCATGAATGGATTAGTAAACTGTGGTATATGTATAGCGTAGAGTACTGTCCAGCCATAAGAAAACGTGGAGACTTGTCTCTTTCTCCTAAGTATCTCAACAATTGGAGCGTCCCGTATCCTAGAGACTAAGTTATCTCCACTTTTTAAATGGGCCGCACGGGCTTCATATGCTAATGGGTTGCTGTTTTCCCAGCATGGACACTATTTATGACTGGATACTTTGTCCTGCGATTCATCACTGAGAGATTATCAGCACTTCCACGATAACTATCACCAGTTCTTTGGTGGCCACTCATCATTTTACTGTCTCATTAACCAGAATTATTCAGTGCAATGCATCAAGCTCGGAACACTCCAATGGCATTTACTTGGCTAGCGGTTTTTATGGGAACTTCATTATTAACAAGAAAATAGTAAAAACATCAAAAGAGTACAGATCTGTAGCAATGAACTTGGTAGCGAGAAGCATTGCTTGCGTTTAAATACGTGGCCCCACATGTGTAAAGGAAACATGTTTGTTATATAAGAATTAACTTTTCCTACATAACAGAACAAAGGCCTCATTTTTTCCCCACAATCAAGTTGTTTATTTCTTATTAAACAGAAGGCAAGACTTTGCAAGACATTCAAACTGCTATTTTAACATATCAACCAAATCATCAAGATTGATGTATTTTTTAGATTCCTTCAAAATTTAAGACTATGCTAATTGGATATTTTGTAAAGTTTATCTTAGATGACAATTTAGTTTTGGAATTGACAAGTTAATTCCGGGGGTTGAAACGCTTATTTTCAGTTGCATTTTGTTCTTATCTTGGAAAATTATGTGTACATTTTCCTATATATCCTACCGTATTTATTATCAGAAGGAGAAGTTATAAAACACTCTGTTTGGCTTTATGTAATTTTACTGAAATCCCTTTAAGAAAACATTCCAGAATTCTGCAAGTATGCAGAATTATTGATAGTGCATGTTCTTGACCGGAACACAGACGCAGGCATAACCAGGCCTTATCAGAGGCATTCGTTTGCAGGCTACTCTGAACAGCATACTCTGGAATTCAATCATTTCAGCACAGTGTCAAAGGGTTGCTTTTGCTCACTACATTACAAATAATTGATAACGTTAGGCAAAAATGTTGCAGCCATAAGCATGGTATATGGACAAGATCTATTGATTTTCTGTGATGTCTGGTTGATGTTGGGTCCTGTGTTAATCCAGCGCATTGCTTACACTTTATCCCTTCCTCTTGTTATTTTCTCTTTGTGGGAGAGTTTAGAAATCTTATGACTAGCTTACTTGTTCCGTGCATCTGAAGCAAATTTGGGTCTTGGAAGAACAAGGTGGCCACTAACATAGCCTCAGTCTTTCAGTCAGTCCCAATACCTGAGCCAATTCCCATGTCTAGCACCCTGTTTGTGGAGGGTAAGCAGGTGACCTAGACTCTGCATGTGAGATGACACTGCTTGCTAGAATCACCCCCTCCAGTTACCTGCCCCCCCCCCAAGGGCTGGTAGCCCTTAACTGGGAGATGAGTGAACTCCCAGGGAAGCAGACTGCATCTCCAGCCCTCTCCAAATTGATTTTAACCCTCAGGCTCCAGAAAGCAGATGAATTCCACCGGTCAGTGGTAGGTTCTGAGAATTAGGTAGAAATGGAATTTGGATGGCAGTCGTCTGGGTGTATGAAAATCTGCCCCATCCTTGTCTTCCCAGCACTGCAGGGCACAGTAGGGACAGAACTGGCACAGTCAGCACATGCCCCATGGAGTGAAAAGGTTTATGACAGAGGAAATGTATAGAACTGGTTTCCTACTAAAATACTGAAACAGATCTAACACTGTATTCCTGGGGAAAATTGCAGAGATAGAGACCTGTCATCAAACCTTGAAAATTTCTGGTGTTTGGTTTTGCACCATGACCCTCTTTGACCCACCCCCTGTGATGCAAAAACTTAGAGAATGATGTAGATTTCTCAGTGGTACAAGACACTGATTAATATTTGCAGCTTTGGTCCAGATGTAATCCTTTTATTAGAACAAATAACATGCGGTCTGGCACCATTCAGTTAAAGGGCTGCCCAATTCAACCAGCGCTGATTCTCCCAGTGCCCACGCTCTTGTAGTTACTTCTACTCCTGTACTGCATAAACCTCACCAAGTTTTAGGGAACACATGGGCATCCAGTTAGTCTGCACTGCCCCAACTTCTTTGGAAGTGTGTGTACTCTTGTGACTGAGTCCAGGCTGGGAGCTGTGAATAGTGGTGACGTGAGCAGGTTCTGAGACCCATCTCCCCTGAGTTTTGGCTCAACTGTGTGGATTAGTAGAACAGGTGACTTTATAACCCGGTGATGTTACATTGTGTGTTGAGGAAGCAAGATTATTCTTCTAGCCCTTGGCTAACCACCTACCCCACCTGCTGTTATGAGACATAAGAACCCTTCTGTCCTGTTTGAAGCATGACATTGCAGAAATCTGACATGCTTCCCAACCAATACAGCATGCAACTCTAGTTAAAGGCACTGCCCATGCTGAGCCTGGGACATTTACTCAATCCCAGATGCTTCTGGTTTCATGGTTGTTCCAAGTCCCTCCTCCTTTGGTGTGCTTGATTTTCCTGTTACACTCTCACACATCCCTCACCTCCACAACTGACAACTCACACACCAACGTGTAGGTGTGCTAAAAACCTCACAGATTATTCAGACATTCTAAAGTTAAATATTTAATTTCTTATGGCTAAAAATGTCCTCTAGAAAGAAGACTGATTGTCTCAGTGGAGAAATATGACAAAACACCCCATCAGCCCAATGAGCATGGTCAGCACCAAGGGTGATGAGTTGTGCTTAGAGTATGTCCACCCATGGTACGATGTGATGGGGAGGCTCGTGTCCCTAGGGGTTGTCTTCCCAAATACCCATAACCTCAGTGTCATCAAGGGTAAAACACTGGAGAAACACGAATGGAAAGACATTCTACTAACTAGTATCTATCCCTCAACGATATCAAGGTCATCACAAATAGGGACCGTCTGAGAAAGTGTTACAGTGTGAAGGACACTCACACCATTAACTGTAATGTGAAATTGGAAGGGACTCTGGGGCAGTAGAGGAACATTAGGGGAAAAGTAAGTTCACGTAATATGTAGGCTTTAGCTAATAATCAGTCCCAGTCCATCATTTGTGACAGACAGACTAAGGTGTTAACCACAGTGAAATCTGGTTACATGGTGTACAAGGGCTTTCTACACTGCCCTTGCAACAACTCTTCTGTAACAAAAGGCTTATAAATATTTTAGAGATTCCCCTCAGCATTATCTATTTCTCTCTCACTTAGAGGTAATTTTTCTCAACTTGGCAGTAAGGCCAGTGAGAGGTGAGGGCATGGAGATTGCAGATGTGGAGAATTACAGCTGTGAGGACAAGTCAAAGGAGGTGTTTTTTGTTCCTAAAATGAGTATATTTCTATGGTGCTAGAAAGAAAGTATTGGATGGAAAGGATGGGTTTCTGGGAGAAGAGTATATAGCATTATCTGGTGAATATCTGGAGAGGTTTGCAGGTGCACCACAGGCAGAACATCTTTCAAATTACGATAGGAGATAAGGGTGACAGATTGCTCCTCTTGCAGGTAGAAATGTAGGTCTCATCCTGGGAAGTTTAGTCCAAGTTCTAGTTTCCCTCTCTACAAAAGCATGCAGGAGCTGGCTGAGGAAAGAAGAGTCATGGGACCCAATATAAGTAGTCAAAAGTGGCATCTATTCAAAGGCTCAGAGCAGTACAGCAGATGGAGGATGCATAGGGTCCCTGAGAAAGTCATAAACACCACATGGATCCACTCTCCCTGTGTCTGAATTTCCCTCTGATTTCTGGGTAGAGTGAATGTTCTGGCTATGTCTTTGCTCAGGAAATAGAGCCTTCAAGGCTTCTGACTCACATTTGCCAGAAGAGAGGCATCAACTCTCTTTACAGGGACAGTGGATGGAACAGCTTGGAATAGGGCTTCTGGGGCCAGAGTGCCTGGTGGACCACAGGCAGGGATTTTTTTTCTCTAAGAATCAGGGGTTTCTTTTTAGCTGCAAGATGAAGGTAGCACATGTCTCTTAAGAGTGGTAATAATTAAACAATCTAAGGAATATGAAACACATAAGCCGATATTTGGCACATGGGCTCACTGAGGATTGGACGTTTGGTGGGAAGATGTTACATAAACACTGGAGCTCAGGAGTTGAAGGCACTGTCTGGAGACCTGAAGAAATGGATGTAGGAGACAGAAGGTACAAAAAAGAAGATAAAGGGGTTAATCCTGGAGACTGGATATGCATATGAAGGCAGGAAGCACCTGTGGCTGGAGATGGGCACATCTGATGTTGAGATGCCTGAGGTGAAGGCATGCCAACAGAAGACAAAGATGAGGATAGTGGGGTGGGTTGGGAGCAGTCAAAGTCTGGAGCCACCAGTGAGGCATGTTGGGAGCAGTCATAGTCCAGAACCACCAGTGGGGTATGTTAGGAGCAGTCCATATCTGGAGCCACAGTGGGGTATGATGGGAGCAGTCAATGTCTGGAGATACCAGTTGGATGTGTTGGGAACAGTCAATGTCTGGAGCCTCCAGTGGAGCATGTTGAGAGCAGTCAATGTCTGAAGATACCAGTGGGGCTTGTTGGGAGCAGTCAATGTCTGAAGATACCAGTGGGGCTTGTTGGGAGCAGTCAATGTCCGGAGCCACAGTAGGGCATGTTGGGGGTAGTCAATGTCTGGGGATAGCAGTGGGGCGTGGTTGGGAGCAATCAAGGTCCAGAGCCACAGTGCGACACGTTGGGAATAGTCAATGTCTAGAGCCACCAGTGGAACATGTTGGGAGCAGTCAATGTCCACAGCCACCACTGGAGCATGTTGGCAGCAGTCAATGTCCGGAGCCACCAATGGAGTATGTTGGGAGCAGTCAAAAAGCAGAGCCAGCAGTGGAGCATGTTAGGATCAGTCAACGTCCAGAGCCACAGTGGGACGTGTTGGGAGCAGTCAATGTCTGGAGATACCAGTGGGGCGTGTTGAGATCATTCAATGTTTGGAGCCACAGTGGAGTGTGTTGGGAGTAGTCAATGGCTGGAGCCACCAGTGGGGCATGTTGGGAGCAGTCAGTGTCTGGAGCCAACAGTGGAGCATGTTGGGAGCAGTCAATGTCCAGAGCCACCACTGGAGCCTGATGGGAAAAATCAATGTCTGGAACCACAGTGGATGTGTTGGGAGCAGTCAGTGTCTGGAGCTGCCAGTGGAGTATGTTGGGAGCAGTCAATGTCTGGAGCCATAGTGGAGTGTGTTGGGAAGTCAATGTCTGTAGCCACAATGGAGTGTGTTATGAGCAGTGGTTGTCTGGAGCCACCGCTGGAGCGTATTGGGAACAAATAACGTCTGGAGCCACAGTGGAGTGTGTTGGCAGCAGTCGACGTCCAGAGCCACGAATGGAGTGTGTTGGGAGCAGTCAATGTCTGGAGCCACCACTGAAGTGTGATGGGACCAGTCAATGTCCAGAGCAACCATTGTGGCATGTTGGGAGTCGTCAATGTCTGGAGATATCAGCTGGACTTGTTGGGAGCATTCCATGTCTGGCACCACAATGGACCATGTTGGGAGCAGTCAATGTCTGGTGTCACAGTGGACATGTTGGGAGAAGTCCATATCCGGAGCCAACATCACCAACATGTTTGGAGCCACAGTGGGGTGTGTTGGAGCAGTCAATGACCAGAGTCATAGTGGGGCATGTTGGGAGAAGTCAAATCCAGAGCCACAGTGGGACATGTTGGAAGCAGTCAATGTCTGGAGCCACCAGTGGAGCAAGTTGGGAGTACTCAATGTCCAGAGCCTCAGTGGAGTGTGTTGGGAGCAGTTAATGCCTGGAGCCACCAGTGGAGCATATTGAGACCATTCAATGTCAAGAGCCACAGTGGGACATGTTGGGAGCAGTCAGTATCTGGAGACCACACTGTTGGGAGTTGTCAATGTCCAGAGCCACAATGAAACATGTTGGGAGCAGTCAATGTCTGAAGCCACCACTGGAGCGTGATGGGAGAAGTCAATGTCCAGAGCCACCACTGGAGAGTGTTGGGAGCAGTCAATGTCTAGAGCCACCGTGGAGAGTGTTGGGAGCCATAAATGTCTGAAGATACCACTGGAATGTTGTTGGAGTTGTCAATGTCCAGATGCAGAATAGACCCTTTTGGGAGCAGTCAATGTCTGGAGCCACCACTGGTGTGTGTTGGGAGCAGTCAATGTCTGGAGCCACAGTGGAGTGTGTTGGGAGTGCTCAATGTCTAGAGCCACCAGTGAGGCGTGTTGGGAGCAGTCAATGTCTGGAGCCACCACTGGAGCATGATGGGAACATGTTTGGAGACACAGTGGGGCGTGTTGGGAGCAGTCAATGTCCTTAGCCACCACTGGAGCGTGATGGGAGCAATCAATATTTGGAGCCACAGTGGGACATGTTGGGAGCAGTCAATGTCCAGAGACACCACTGTTGGGAGATGTCAATGTCTGGAGCCACAATGGCGCATGTTGGCAGCAGTCAGTGTCTGGAGCCACCATTGGGCTATGTTGGGAGCAGTCAACGTCTGGAGCCACCACTGGAGCATGATGGGAGCAGTCAATGTCCAGAGTCACCATTGGAGAATGTTGGGAGCAGTCAGTGTCTGGAGCTACAGTGGGGCGTGTTGGGAGCAGTCAATGTCTGGAACCACCACTGAAGAGTGTTTTGAGCAGTCAATATCCGGAGCCACAATGGAGCATGTTGGCAGTAGTCAATGTCTGGAGCCACAGTGGAGCATGTTGGGAGCAGTCAATGTCCGGAGCCACCAGTGGGGTGTGTTGGAAGCAGTCAATGTCTGGAGCCACCACTGGAGCATGATGGGAGCAGTCAATGTCTGGAGCCACCACTGGAGCATGATGGGAGCAGTCAATGTCTGGAGCCACCACTGGAGAGTGTTATGAGCAGTCAATGTCCAGAGCCAAAATGGAGCATGTTGGCAGCAGTCAATGTCTGGAGCCACAGTGGAGTGTGTTGGGAGCAGTCAATGTCCGGAGCCACCAATGGGGTATGTTGGGAGCAGTCAATGTCTGGAGCCACCACTGGAGCATGATGGGAGCAGTCAATGTCCAGAGCCACCACTGGAGCATGTTGGGAGCAGTTACTGACCAGAGCCACCAATGGAGTGTGTTGGGAGCAGTCAATGCCCGGAGCCACCAGTGGAGCATGCTGCAACCAGTCAATGTCAAGAGGCAATGTCATGGTGGTAGCAGCCAATGTCCAGAGCCACCAGTGGGGCGTGTTGGGAGCAGTCAATGTCCGGAGCCACAATGGGGTGTATTGAGACCAGTCAATGTCCAGAGCCACAGTGGGGAGTGTTGCAACAGTCACTATCTGAAGCCACCAATGGAGTGTTGAGAGTTGTCAATGTCTGGAGCCACAAGGGAGCATCTTGGGAGCAATCAGTGTCTAGAGCCACAGTGGATGTGTTGGGAGCAGTCAATGTCCGGTGCCACCAGTGGAGTGTGTTGGGAGCAGTGAATGTCCAGAGCCACAGTGGAATATGGTGGGAGCAGTCAATATCCGGAGCCACCACTGGAGCGTGATGGGAGGTGTCAATGTCTTGTGCCACAATGGAGCATGTTGGGAGCAGTCAATGTTGGAGCCACAGTGGAGATATATTGGGTGCGGTCCATGTTCGGAGCCACCTGTGGAGCATGTTGGGAGTAGTCAATGTCCAGTACCACAGTGGGGTGTGTTGGGAGCAGTCACTGTCTGGAGCCACAATGGAGCATGTTGGGAGCAGTCAATGTCTGGTACCACAGTGGGACGTGATGGGAGCATTCATTGTCTGGAGCCACCAGTGGGGCATGTTGGTAACAGTCCATATCTGGAGCCACCACTGTCGTGTGTTGGGAGCAGTCAATGTCTGAAGCCACCACTGAAAGTATTGGGAGCAGTCAATGTTGGGAGCCACAGTGGGGTATGTTGGGACAGTCACTGTCTGGAGCCACCAATGGAGTGTGTTAGGAGCAGTCAATGTCCAGAGCCACCAGTGGAGTGTTTGGGCCAGTCAATGTCCAGAGCTACAGTGGGATGTGTTGGGAGCAGTTAATTTTCGGAGATAGCAGTGGGGTATGTTGGGAGCAGTCAATGTCTGGAGACACCACTGGAATGTTGTTGGGAGTTGTCAATGTCTAGAGGCACAATTGAGCGTTTTGGGAGCAGTCAATGTCCGGAGCCACCGTGGAACGTGTTTGGAGCAGTCAGTGTCTGGATCCACAGTGGGACATGTTGGGAGCAGTCGACTGTTGGATCCACAATGGGACGGGTTGGGAGCAGTCACTGTCAGAGCCACTAATGGATGATGTTGGGAGCAGTCAATGCCCGGAGCCATCACTGGTGCGTGATGGGACCAGTCAACATCCAGAGCCACAGTTGGGCGTGATGGGAGCACTCAATGTCTGGAGATACCAGTGGGGCATGTTAGGACCAGTCAATGTCCAGAGCCACAGTGGAGTGTGTTGGTAACAGTCAGTGTCTGGAGATATCAATGGGGCTTGTTGGGAGCATTCTGTGTCTGGTGCCACAATGGAGCATCTTGGGAGTAGTCAACGTCTGGAGTCACAGTGGACGTGTTGGGAGCAGTCCATGTCCAGAGCCACCAATGGAGTGTGTAGGGAGGAGGCAGTGTCTGGACCCACAGTGGGACGTGTTGAGAGCAGTCACTGTCTGGAGCCACCAATGGAGTGTGTTGTGAGCAGTCAATGTCCAGAGCCACCACTGGAGAGTGTTGGGAGCAGTCAATGTCCAGAGCCACCAGTGTAGCGTGTTGTGGACAGTCAGTGTCTTCAGTTGCCAGTGGGGCATGTTGGGAGCAGTCAATGTCTGCAGATGGGCAAAGGGGCCATGCTCTGGCATCACAGGGAGGAATAGGAGCTGATGAGCAAATGGAAGGCAGGAGGGACCAGAGGTCCAGCCACTGGTGGCTGGACTGGAGAAGCAATAGCATCAGCATATTTTAACGGGTTAACATTAATTAAAGAGTACTTAATGTAGTGCTTAGGAACTGGTTTGGTTCCACATCACCATCAAAGAAAGATATCAATCTACATGTGGATGTTAAAGCATAATGTGTGGTTTTGCAGATTTTGTTAGATTTATTTTGGCTAGTGGATTTCTGAACACTGGTTTGTTACTTTTGAAGGTCAGCCTACTCATTTTCCTTGGGTTGCTTGATTATGTGTTGGAAAGCCATTGTCATTCAGAGCACTCTTTCTCATCTGCACCAAAGTTCCCATCACACATGCCACTCATCAGAATAACAGCGTGTGTTATAGAGGCAAGATGGAGTTGCTAAAGCAAAATTATTATTGAGTCGAGGTTCTCTCTTGTAAGTCAAATTGTCCCATTTTTTGTTGAAGATATGATAAAATCTGAGTCTGTTGTTAAGTGATGGCTTCAACATTCACACCTCATGACATTTGAAACATTTTATCATATGTTTAATTTTATCTAATCATGAACTTGCCCTCAGAACTACTATTTTATTTCTTAGCTTCTTTTTGAAGATGGTAACCAATATGCTTGTCTTTTAAAGAACAAGTCAAGAGTTTTGAAGGATGCTAAAAACTAGTCTGAATGGCTTTGAATGTGACATTTAAGAGAAGATTTTATACACTGTTAAAGCTTGCGCAGCTGTTACACAGTATGCAGATGGATGTGTATACAGATGCACTTATACAGATATCACAGATAGATGTGAGCATGGTACAGCCTACTGCACTCCTGGGCTGGAATGTGGCCTCTAGCTCTTGTGCTATGGCCCTGGCCAGTATTATGAGACTGTACTGAGTGCTGTAGGAAGTGGTAAGGTGGCAGGAAGTATTTGTGCACCTGAACTTCTCTAAACATAGAAAAACATGAAAAATAAGGTATAAGAGACAAAAAAACAATGCAGCTATTTAGGCCACTTGCCATGAATGCAGCTTGCTGGTCTGGAAGTTACTCTGGGTGAGTCAGTGAGAGGTGAGTGAATGTGGAGGCCTAGGATATCACTGTGCACCACTGCAGGCTTTATAAACAGTACCTATTTAGGCTATATGAAATTTATAAAAAGAAGGTTTTTTTGCTTTAATAATAAATTCATTAGGGCTGGGTGTCATGGCTCACACTTGTAATCCCAGCACTTTGGGAGGTCTAGACAGGAGGATCCCTTGAGGCCAGGAGTTGGACATCATCTCGGGCAACATAACAGGATCCCATCTGTAAAATAATGTTTTAATTTTTTTTAAATTTCAGTTTAATGTGAGGGTACAGATGTCCAAATTATAATATTTGCATTTGTTAGGTAGAGTCCCTCTTGAAGCAATGTCCTGCACCTAAAAGGTGGGACATAAACTCCTCCACTGTGCCCATTCAGTGGGAGCACCCCAAACCCCTCTACCCCTCCCTCATTCCCACTCCCTCCAACTTGAGTTGAAATGAGATTTTCTCCTATGTGGGAGTGAATTAGATCGTCTACTGGCTTCATATTAGTATTGAGTACATTGGGTATTTGCTTTTCCATTCTTGTGATACTTTACTGAGAAGCATGTGTTTCAACTCCATCCAGGTAAATACAAAAGATGTGAAGTCTCCATCATTTTTATGGCTGCATAGTATTCCCTGATATGCACATACCACAGTTGCGTAATCCATTCCTGATTTGATGGGCATTTAGGTTGTTTCCACATCTTGGTGATTATAAATTGAGCTGCAACAATCTAGTGCCCATGTCCTTATGATAAAATGATACTTTTTTTTCTGGGCAGATACCTAGTGGTGGAATTGTGGGGTCAAATGGTAGATCTAATAAAAAAAATTTAATTGGCTAGGTGTGCTGACATGGATCTGTAGTCTCAGATACTTATGAGGCTAAGGCAGGAGGACCACTGAGCTGTGATGGCCCCACTGTGCACCAGCCTGGGCAACAGAGCAAGTCTTTCTCAATAAAACACACTCATACACACAAACTTTTCTCCTCTCTGATGATGGTATAATCTTGATAACACTGGTGTTGAAATTTATTTGCTGAAATAACTGCTTATAGTCATAGAAGACAGAATCCCTACTTTAGTGGTAGAGAATTAGTTGACTTTCAAGGTCATTTGATACTTCCTGAATTCTCTTGAAACTGTAAGCCAGCAGAGTCTAGATCTGGCCGAGCACTCTGACATTGTATATAGAAAGCTTCTGTTTCTTCTGAAGTGAGAGAATAGAATTGTAGAAGACCCTGGGAAATCCTCGTTCTTTATCTGCCAGGTGCTTAGTGGCAAAGCTACTGGTCAGAGGCAAGTTAACCTCTGTGCTTTTTCCTTTGTGCAGTTCTAGAATTTCCTTGAAAACAACATGTGACTGGAGACCTCATAAAGTAGTGAAGAAATCTGTGATTTTAGCCAGATTAACTCCAGGTCTGTGCCAGACGAGCCTTTTAGCCTGTGAGATTACATACACTCCTCACTGGCAAAGCAAAGGAGGTGGGTGAGATTACCTAACATCAGAGCTCTCAGTGAGAATAGCTCGTGATGGGTAATGCTTAGTAGGCTGAAGGTGCGATGGAAAGGGCCAATTCAGCAACATATAAACCATTCCATGGTATAATTATTTAGGCAAAGGAAACTGATATAGCTAAGTCTAACGTTTCCACCTATACCCAATATCTCCTACTGCTCAATAGAGGTTCTCAGTGTGTGGCTGGCCGTGTCAACATTGCTTGGAAAGTAAATAGAAGTACAAACTCTTAGGTCCCATCTGTGACCTACTGCATCAGAAACTCTACTGGTGGGCCCCTACTGTCTGCACTAACAAGCCACCAACTATTCTGATGTACAGTCAAGGTGGAGACCCACAACTCTAAACCAGAGGTCAACAAGCTTTTTCTGTAAAGGGTCAGAGAAAATACTGTCAGCTTTGCAGGCAAGATGGTCTCGCCTCAGTGACTCAACTCTGCTGTTTTTAGCCTGAAGCTGCTGTGGACAAGGCATAAGTGAATTGGTCATGGCTGTATTCCAGCCAAACTTTATTTACAAAAAAGGGAGCTGGCTTTGGTCACTGTGACATAGTTTGCTGACCCCTACTCTAAAACATGCTTCGTACTAATTTTAGCCCAATAGAGCTTGTTTTTTGTGAGTTGATTGAAAGCATTCATCCATATATGTTATTTAAAAAAAGATCCTCTTTATCTAAAACACATGTTTCTCTATTCCTGAGTGCAAATTAAAAACATGGTTTTTCATTATTTGAATTTGTAAGGCTTTTATGTGTAAATGGAAAAGGAGAAACTCACGATAAAATTAATTTAAGGAAGATATTTGCTGTAATAAAATGTTAATATTCTCTTTGGAGATCATTATTAATACATAATGAGGAAAATTTTATCTGATTTTATTACATATTTCAGGACATTTACTGCATGTCATAATCCTTGTATTACAATAAATGAATTTTAACTTCCCCTCATGATACAGCTATACAGCTAATGAATAAATGCTGTTGATCATTTGAGAAATTAGGCAGTTGCAGCTACATCAGCACAAACCATTCATCATTATTCATGCTTCTGGTCTGGGACATGCTTGGTGTCCAGCCATGGCAACTGAGCCAGATGTGGTGGCTCACACCTGTAATCCTAGCGCTCTGGGAGGCTGAGGCAGGGGATCACTTCATCTCAGGAGTTCCACGGTAGCCCGGGCAATAGTAACACTGCCCATACAAAAGAATTACAGAATTTAGCCAGGCACTGTGGTGGGCACCTGTAGCCCCAGCTAATGAGGAAGCTGAGGCAGGAGGATCATTTGAGCCCAGGGGTCTGAGGTTGCTATGAGCTAGGATGACCCACTTCACCATAGTTGAGGGGACAGAGTTTTGCCTCCAAAAAAAGAAACCATATCAGATACAACTTAGAAAGTGTATCTAATTGGTTGTACTAACTTAGATGACTCATTTTCCACGATATTTATGTGGCAGTCATATGTTTTAACACATGTCATTTCATATTTACTGTTAAGCACGTCCTGGCAAATGGTTTCTCTGGAGTGCTCAATGATGTTTTGAGTTGGTGCCATCCTAGATTTTCTTTCTTCCCTTTAGACTGGATGCATGGGCTTATTCTAACCTCATGGGCTCATGCAAAGGGCCAGGAAGCAAAGTCTAAGTGACTCAAAGTGGTTTCAAATTATTCTTTGATAGGCTTTTGGAGTGGAGTTTAATACAATCACCATGATTTCCAGCCAGGGCAATCTGGCCAAGTTATCTGTTCTCAGCTCTTCCCCTGGGGGCTGTGTTACTACTTTGCCAAGCACAGACACTAATGTAGACCGTGCAATCCTAATCCAGAGATCAGGATTTCCAGAAAGTTTTTAGAACAAAGAAGTTTTCTTAAAATACATAAAATTAAATATATTCTTAAAACATAATTCCCTCTTTTAAAATCTACAAACATGATTTAATAGTATGCTGTGTATAAATTTTAATACTATGTTGTGAATACTTGCATATAAAGATATGGTAGAGGTATTTTCTGTTGCCTTTCATTTCTTAAAATTAAACCAATAAGAAACATTTTAAGTGCAATCTTCTAACTTACTGATAAAAGAAAATTATTACCCATTCTTCTCTAAAGTTGCAGAGCCCACGATTTGCATCAAATAAATTTTGGATACATTGTAGCACTAGTGCAGAGCCCACGATTTGTATCAAATAAATTTTGGATACATTGTAGCACTACGTAGTCCTTTAGTAGAAAGAAAGGCACTGTAAGTATTTGCTGAGATACTAAGTGAATGACTAGACCGCTGAACCAGTCAATCAAAAGACAAGTGTCTGAAATTAGGAGAAATTCTTTTTATTTTCAGGAACATTAACTAACACATACTTTAACAAAACAGCTCCATGCAAATTCCCCCCAAATGTTGGATAATTGTCTGATGTTTATATGTGGAAAAAGGGTGTGGTAATTTATACTGAGTATATGTCTGATACACGCATGTTACTAGGTACACTTTATGTTGTACCTTCATACTTTTTTTTTCCCTACAAAAATGACTAGAAACGCCCATCTGGTTATAATAAAATGTCTGTGGGCACTAAATCCAAAAAGAAAAACAAAACTATGTCCTTATTGCATTCAAAATTTGAAAATTATTATTTTTGTATCATTTTTAACCATATTCTTTTTTCCTCAACTTGATTTTGTAATGTATTTTTATTATAAAATATGTGCTTTTTATCGCTTGTGTTTTTTTTTTTTTGTACTTTAAAATTGATTTGGAAATGGTATAGTCCTTCAAGACTGCAGCCAACTTTTAATCATTTGTGTCACAAATATTCTTTTAGCCTCTTATGAGTTAAGAAGGGTGTGAACCCAGCAGGGAAAAGACAAGTAAGATAGAACTTGTGTTCTGGATCTGGGGAAAATGAAGCCCTCTGGCAATCACCATGCAGATGAGAAGTGCTATGAGATACACGTGTCCTGGACTCCCCAGGGGCACATGTCTGGCCTCCTAGCCCAGCCAGGAAGCATCAATGGAAGGAACGTTGCCATCTTTATTTATGGCTGCATAATATTGCATGGTGTACATGTACCACAATTTATTGATCCATTTGTGGATCGATGGGCACTTGGGCTTCTTCCATGACCTTGTTTGGGTTTTTTTTGAGATAGTGTCTTACTCTGTCACCCTGGATAGAGTGCTGTGGTATCATCATAGCTCCTAGCAACTTCAAACTCCTGGGATGAAGAGATCCTCTTGCCTCAGCCAAGTAGCTAGTACTACAGGTGCCCACCACAATACCTGGCTAGTTTTTCCATTTGTAGTAGAGTCCAGGGTTTCACTCTTGCTCAGGCTGGTGTCAAACCTGTGAGCTCAGGCAATACACCCACCTTGGCCTTCCAGAGTACTAGGATTACAGGTATGAGCCACCATGCCCAGCCTGTGTTTAACTTTTTAAGGAACTACCTGATGTTTTCCAAGCATCTACATCACTTTACACTCTCTCCAGCCTCATGTAAGGGTTCTGATTTCTCCATGTTCTTATGCTTTTTGTTATCTGACTTTTTGATTATAGCCATCCACGTAAGTGCAAAATAGTGTGATTTTGATTTTGATTTTGATTCACATCAGAATGATGCAGAGAAACATTTCATGTGCTCACGTCCACCTCTCCTTAGGTCCTCTGCCTGTTTATATTGGGCTGTCACTTTCTTATCGAGTTGTGAGAACTAGATAAGAGTTCTCTGGATGTTCTAGATACAGGTCTAGTATCAGATTTTTGACTTGCAGATTTTTCCCCTGCTGTGGGCCTTATATCTTCTTGTGTTCTTAATGGTGTCTTGTGAAGTACTGATGCTTTTTGTCTTGATGGGAATCCTGATAATTTTTTGTTGTTGTTGTTTGTGCTTTTGGTGTCATAGCAAAGGATTGATTACCAAATTCAAAAGATTGACCACTGTTTCCTCCTAAGAATTTTACAGTTTTGGCTCTGTGTTTAGGTCTCCTACATTCTGAGAGAATTTTTGTATATGGCCTTAGGTCGGGGCCCAGCTTCATTTGCGTGTGACTGCCCAATTTCCCAGCACCACTTGTTGGAAAAGACTGTCCTGTCCACATTGAATGGTTATAACACCCTTTTCAAAAATCAAATAGGTTTATTTATGGACTTTTTTTTTTAACCTTGATCTATTTATATATGCCATTCTCTCTGGCCATCTTGATTACTATTGCTTTGCAGTAAGTTTTGAAATCAGGAAGTGTGAGTCTTCCAGCTTTATTGTTTATCGTGATTGTTTTGGCTATTCTAGGTCCCTTGAGTTTCCATGGGAGTTTCACTTATTTATTTATTTTTTGAGATAGAGTCTCACTATGTCACCCTTGGTAGAGTGCTGTGATGTCACAGCTCCCAGCAACCTCAAGCTCTTGGGCTTACGCAATTCTCTTGCCTTAGCCTCCTGAGTAGCTGGGACTAAGGTGCCCACCATAATGCCTGGCTATTTTTTTGTTGTGGTTGTCATTGCTATTTAGCTGGCCTGGGCCGGGTTCAAACCCGCCAACCTGGGTGTATATGGCCGGTGCCCTACTCACTGAGCTACAGGTGCCACCTCCGTGGGAGTTTTAGAATTCACTGCTCAGTTTCTATAAAGAAGCCACATGGGATTCTGATAGAGATTGCATTGCCTCTGTAGATCATTTTGGGGCTGGCACTTTTCTAAACCTTTTACCCATTATCAACTCAGTTTTTACAACAGCCCTATGAAGCGGGTCCCACTTTTATCCTTATTCTATAGATGAGAAAACCAAGTCCTAGACAGGTTAAGGAACTTGCCTAAAATCACAGAGCTGGCCAGGGGCCCGGCCAGGATTTGAACCTGTGGCTCCTGTCTCTGTGTTCATAACCACTGTGTTAAGCTGCTTCTCTGCAGTGGTTGTCGACCTTGTCTCTGCCTTCCCCGAAGGGTGACGTGCCCAGGCTCCTCCCTCAGGTGCTGGGCTTCGTCTCCTGTGGGCCCACAACTGTTTCACCTCCTTGTGTTCCAGGCAGCCAGTGAAGATCGTGTATTCCTCTAAGGATCCCGCCAAGCCGAAAGGGAGCTCCAAGCTGGACGTGAACGAGGAGGCAGAGGCTTTGATTGTCAAGTCCCCCCACAAGGAGCGGGACCCCTCTCTGTTCAAGGTGTTATACAAGACCTTCGGGCCCTACTTCCTCATGAGCTTCTTATTTAAGGCTATCCACGACCTGATGATGTTTGCTGGCCCAGAGCTCTTAAAGTAAGACCTCCCACTCCCGCTGGCCCTCTGTCCTGTCCTTGATTTGACCTTTCACTGTGTGACTCACACCTCAGGGTCCTGTGGTGTGCTCCCTCAGGCTGGCAGCCTTCATCTTGACTTGCTTTGTTTTATGCTTTGCTTAATTACCATCATTATTAAGGCCGCTTTGATTGCAAGTAGCTGAAACCCACTAGACTCTTGTGAATTTGAACTGGGGAGGATATGGGATTGTTTTGGGAAACAACATGGAGATGCTGGCAGATCTCATAAAAAACCACAGCTAGGAAACTGGAAGTCAGAAAGGAGGTTGCCACTCTGCCTTTCTGTCTCTCTGGGGCCATGCATTCATCTTCTTCCCCTCCATCCTCTGTATTCCCAATTGGGTCACCTTTGGGTGACATGTTAGTGATGAGATGACACGCCAAGGCATTCTTATTGCTAGGATGGCCGAGGCAGAGAGCCATGTCATGAGCAGTGTGGACCTCCCACACTGTGGGATTGCTGTGGGTTTGTTTTTCCGTCTGTGAAACTGAAGTGCCATCACCTGAGAGAGTAGTGGTTCTAACCTCTGCCTCCCCTCCCGCCTGTGTCACAGTCTAGCCGTCCCTTGTTCCCTGGCAGGTTGCTCATCAACTTTGTGAATGACGAGGAGGCCCCGGACTGGCAGGGCTACTTCTACACGGCGCTGCTGTTCGTCAGCGCCTGCCTGCAGACCCTGGTGCTGCACCAGTACTTCCACATCTGCTTCGTCAGCGGTATGAGGATCAAGACAGCTGTCATCGGCGCTGTCTACCGCAAGGTAGGGGAGGCCGCGAGCTCGCCACGCAGGCTGCTTTTGATGTCCCCACCTATAGCCACGGAACCCAAAGGGACTTGACGGGGTAACTGCAGGACCAGTGTGGGGGTATCCAGTCCAGATTCAGGAGCAGCAGGAAGAGGGTGCCCTCAGTGACCACAGGGGACAAGGATGGTGACCATCAGGCATCCTACCATAGCACAACTGACTTCATGGGTCAGTGTGTGGATATCTGTACATTGAGCTGGTTCTCCCAATTTGAACTGAGGACAGTACATTCTCTGCATGATAGAGCACCCAGCAGTCGTTTGTGTATATACACCTTTAAAGAATAAAATGACCTTCTCAATCCCTTCATTTTTATTGCCTTTGGGGAAAGGACACTGCTTGTCCCATGAGTTACAAAGAGACAAGCTTATGGATAATCAGGAAAAATGGGCTAGATCACTGGTTCTCTGCCCTGTCTGTGAGTTAGACTCACTCAGGGGCCTTAAGAAACTCCTGATGCTGGCCGGGCATTGTGGCGGGCGCCTGTGGTCCCAGCTACTTGGGAGGCGGAGGCAGGAGACTCGCTTGAGCCCAGGAGTTGGAGGTTGCTATGAGCTGAAATGCCATGGCACTCTACCCAGGGGGATAGCTTGAGGCTCCGTCTCAAAAAAAAAAAAAAAAAACCATACATATCAACTCCTAGCTCTTTGAATAAACAACATTACAGTCCCTAGGTTGATGACTTGGGGCCTCTCACTGGCTGCTTCCAGACAGGCTCACTTGACCCTCCTGCTGTAAGGCACCATGTCCCCTAAACACCAAGGCAGAGGCACACCTTGTTGCACACTTTCCAGCTGACAGGGCAGCCCCACTATGGGGAAGGTACCTACGCGTTGGAGACCTGCACATCATGCCAGCTCCTGGATAGATTCTGCTTCAGACCCCCCAACGTGGAGAGGCCCAGCCTCCTTCTGAGCTCGCCACAGTGCCTCTCCTTTGCTGCCAGGACCTGGCGCAGGGTGACAATTTCCTCTTCCACCTGCAAAGCATGCAGTTGACATGATGAGCCATCACTACTATAGGAAGTGACTAACATCCTTATACAGATTGCAATGAATTACATAAGAACTCTCTGCCTACAGAAATATGTCTTAGGAATAAAGTCTACAGCAGACATATGGGGCTTTTGTGTGTGTTTTAAAAGGGAGTATCTTGGCTTGGCGCCTGTGGCTCAAGTGGCTAAGGCGCCAGCCACATACACCCAAGGTGGCAGGTTCGAATCCAGCCCAGGTCTGCCAAAACAACAATGACAGCTGCAACCAAAAAATAGCCAGGTGTTGTGGCGGGCGCCTGTAGTCCCAGCTACTTGGGAGGCTGAGGCAGGAGACTTGCTTGAGCCCAGGAGTTGGAGGTTGCTGTGAGCTGTGATGCCACTGAACTCTACCCAGGGGGACAACTTGAGGCTCTATCTCAATAAATAAATAAATAAATAAATAAATAAATAAATAAATAAATAAATAAATAAATAAATAAAAAAGGGTATCTTGTTCTGTTGTTTAAGCTGGAGTGCAGTGGCACAATCATAGCTCACTGAAGCCTCAACACTTGGGTTAAAACGATCCTCCTGCCTCAGTCGGTTTTTTTTTTTTTTTTTTGTAGAGACAGAGTCTCACTTTTTCGCCCTCAGTAGAGTGCTATGGCAACCCAGCTCACAGCAACCTCTAGCTCTTGGACATAGGCAATTCTCATGCCTCAGCCTCATGAGTAGCTGAGAATATAGGCTCCCAACACAGCATATACC
>CAUYQV010015175.1:0-21970 GCA_963574575.1 Galagoides demidoff | reverse complement strand
TGTGGTCCCAGCTACTTGGGAGGCGGAGGCAGGAGACTCACTTGAACCCAGGAGTTGGAGGTTGCTATGAGCTGTGATGCCATGGCACTCTACCCAGGGGGATAGCTTGAGGCTCCGTCTCAAAAAAAAAAAAAAAAAGATGATTACCAATTAAATCATTAAATCAATAGAATTTGAGCAAAATTCACCCATAGTGTGGGTGGGCCCCATCCTTAGAAGAAATAACTGAGGTCAGTCAACGAGACAGGAATCCTATCTCCAGACTACCTTTGGATGCAAGACTGCATCAGCTCTCACTTGAATTTCTAGGCTGAGTGTGTGTATGTGTATATGTGTGTGTGTGTATTAGTTCACATATACAAAGGTATAAGTCCTATTTTTATGGTGATCCCTGACTAATATAGCCACCAGTAATTTATCAAAAATGCTATTTCAGTGGTCCTACCAGTTTACGATTGCTCCAGCAGCTTTCTGTTAGGTAAGAAAATCTTGATTATGTCTCTCTGGATTAGGCTCTCTCCAGATGCCAGAGTAGAGGTTTTCTCTAAAACCACAGTTTTGGGATGGATCAGTCTTTTGGGCTTTTATGGAGGCTTTATTACACAGGAATGATTGATTAAATTATTGATCACTATTGGTGATTAATTCAACTTTCACTTCCTTTCCCCTCCCCAGAGATTGGGAGGTGAGGCTAAACATTCCAACCCTCTAATCATGCGTTAGTATTTCTAGTGACCAGCTGCCATTCTAAAGCTATCTAGGGCCACCAGTAACCAGTCATCTCCTTAGCATACAAAATATGCTCATCACTTTGGAGATTCCAAGGATTTTGAATGTTTGAAAGAACTTTGATGTTCTTTGTTTAGTTTCTGTTTCTAAACAGAGTTTAGTATATACTGTATACTGAGTTGTATACCAGGAAATGGCAAAAAAGACCAAATATATGTTTCACAGTATCATAAATTGTATGACTAGAATACAGTTTGTTTACCCATTCATCCATGGAAGAACATTTAGGTTAATTCCAGTTTGGGGCAATTATTGATAAAGCTGCTATAAACATCAGTTCATTTATCTCATGTAAATATCCATGAGAGAGACTTCAGGGTTATAAGGGATATGTGTATTTAACTTCATAGGAGACTGCAAAAGTGTTTTTCAAGGTGGATGTACGGTTTTGATTCCCACCAGGAATGTATGAGAGTTCCATTGGCTCCACATCCTTGCCAATACTTGGTATTGGCAGCATTGTTTATTTTAGCTGTTATAATAGTGCTGCAGTGAGATCCCATTGTAGATTTACTTTGCATTTCTGTAGTGGGTAATGATGTTGAACATGATGTGCTCATTTCCCCAGCCCCTCATCCTCCTGGCTGCAATGTCTTTTCAAGTTCTCTTCCCATCAAAGAACTTTGATGTTCTTTGTTTAGTTTCTGTTTCTTCTTGTGGAATGCTTTTTGCATCCCTGCATTACCATTTTAAAGAGCAAAACAATAAGATTATTTTAGAAACTATAATAAATAGTTTGAAAAATCTATATGGTTAATCATTAATAAGCACTCTTTCTAAACTGATGCATATATTAACTGAAATATCTTTTTATGGAAAGGAAATTGGCATATTATCTAATAAGGTTGAGGATGTTTATATATTATGTCTATATCTAGGCATATATTTTTGAAGATATGTTGCATTTTAGCAGTAAAAGACATACTATAGATTGTTTAAAACAGTATAGTTTATGATAATAAAAAACTAGAAGATTCAAATCCTTATCAATAACAGCATACAAAAATTATGATATATTCTGTAATGGAAAATAACACAAAAGTGATAAACAAGTGAATTATATTTACACAAAATAAAAAATAAATAGTAAAAGTTGACATGATACTAAATAGTAAAAGTGAATATGACACTAATTACACATGGAAAAACAAATATGAGAGAACAGTCAGAAAAACACTGAGAAAGAAGGCTGGGTACAGTGGCTCATGCCTGTAATCCCAGCACTCTGGGAGCTGAGGTGGGTAGATTGCCTGAGCTCATGGGTTCAAGACCAGCCTGAGACAGAATGAGACATTGTGTCTAAAAATAGCTGGGGGTTGTGGTGGGTGACTGTAGTCCCAGCTACACAGGGGGCTGAGGCAAGAGAATCACTGGAGCCCAAGAGTTAGAGATTGCTGTGAGTTGTGAAGCCACAGCACTCTAGATGGGACGACAATATGAGACTATGTCTCAAAAAACAAAAGAACAAAAAACACTGAGAGAGGAAGACTAGCTCTTCTCTACCAGGCCCTAAAACATTTTATAAAGACCCCAATTAAACCAGAGGGGTGCTGCTACATACCTAGAAAAACATACCAGTGAAATAAAAAATGAAACCCTCAAATCAATTCAAATACATATAAAAACATAAGTATATTCAATATATGATAAAGGTAGTATCTCAAATCCCTGGGGCAAAGATATACTTCATACTACTGAGACAACCATTTAGCCACTTGGAAAAGGATAAATGTTGGTCTATATCTTGTACCACACACAAAAGCAAATGCAAATGATTTAGGAATCTGTATGTAAAATAAACCATTCAAACATGGAAATATTGGAAATGACTTTTTAATTTCAGCATAGACAAAGGCTTTCTAACAATGACTCAAACCTAGAGGCAATAAAAGAAAAAAAATGTTAAGTTTGGCTACATAAAAATTAAATTTTTTATGATGCAAAATACTAGAAATGAAGTCAATAAATAACCGATACACCAGGAAAAAATATTTACGATGTATACTACAGAGAAAGGGCTAAATTTCTAATACAGTCATATAGCACATAATGACATTTCAGTGATTCCATAAGATTATAAAGGAGCATATACCATAGTGACTCTGCAAGATTATAATGAAGCTGAAAATTTCCTGTCACTTAGTGCCATAGTAGCTACCATAATGTCACAGTACAATAATGCATTACTGATACGTTGGTGGTGATGCTGGTGTAAGCAGACCTGCTGCTCTGCCAGTTTTATGAAAGTATAGCACAATTACATGTGGTACATCATGCCTGAAAAGGATAATAAAGGACTGTATATTTACTACACTATAGTTTTTAGTACTTATTTTAGTATGTACTTCTTGTACATATATAAGTATATATAAAAGTTATATATATGTATATATATGTATGTGTGTATTTTTTACATATATAAAAGTTAACTGTAAACAGCCTTAGTCAGTTACTTCAGGAGATATTCCGGAAGACATTGCTGTCACAAGAGATGACAGATCTATGTATGTAATGGCCACTGAAGACTTTCCAGTGGGACAAGATGTGGAGGTAAAAGCCAGTGACGTGGATGACCTTGACCCCATTAGGCCTTGATGAGTGGGTGGGTACATTAGTGTCTTAGTTCTTTTTTTTTTTTTTGCACTTTTTGGCTGGGACTGGGTTTGAACCCACCACTTCTGGTATATGGAGCCAGCGCCTTACTCCTTGAGCCACAGGCACTGCCCTAGTGTCTTAGTTCTTAACAAAAATTTTTCGAAAGTTATATATATATATAAAACAAAAAAATTAAAGAGAAAGGCTTATATAATGAAGCTATAAAGAAAGAAGCTATTTTTATATAGCTGTACATTGTGTGTTTTAAATTGTTATTACAAAAGAGTCAAAAGTTTTAAAAAATGAAAATAATTTTAAGATTAAAAAGTTACAGTAAGCTAAATTTAATTTATTGAAGACAGAAAAATATTGTCTTATAATTTTATGTAGCTGAAGTATACATGGTTTGTAATCTACAGCAGGGTACAGGAAGGTTCTAGGCATCCACTTTACTGACCTGTCACACTTGCTCAGGGCAATATCTGGTGTTGCAAGTTCCATGCATGGTGAGTCCTCCACATAGGTGTACCATTTATTATCTTTTACATGATATTTTTACCATACATTTTAAGGTTTAGGTATGTTTAGACACACAGATACTTACCATAGTGCTACAATTGCCTGTAGTATTCAGTACAGTAACATGCTGTACAGGTTTATAGCCCAGGAGCCATAGGGTCCACGCTATAGTCTAGGTGTGTAGTGGGCTATACCATCTAGGTTTGTGTAAATACACTCTGTGATGTTCGCATGATGGTGAAATCACCCAAGGACATATTTCTCAGAATGTATCTTCAAACAACAACAACAATGTATTTTCTTTATTAAGTGATGCATGACTGTAATATAAGAACCCTTAAAAATTGAGGGACGAGGGATCAAAATCCCGGTAGAAATCTCTGAAAAAGACATAGACAATTCACATACAAGATGATACTTAAAAAGGCCTGAAACATATGGGAAAATGTTCAAATTCGATCATAATGAGATATGCAAATTTAAACAACAATAAGCCACCATATTTCACTTAACAAATGGGCAAAAATTAAAAGTCTGGTGACACGTTCTGTTGACTAGCTGCGGATAAATAAGCACTCTCATACATCGCTGACAGAAATGCAAATTGCTACAACCCTCTGAACTGGCTCTATGAACAAAAACGCCTTTTTGCAGTTCCCTTTTGTTTCAAATTCCCAGGCCGGTAAAATTTGCTGACCAGAACTTAGGAACTTTCCATTTTACCACTGATCCATTCCCTATTGAGTTGTTTTTCAGAAGCAGTGGAACCTCCTTACAGCCACAAGATAATTGCAAGGCCTTCTACACCTGATTCTTCAGAGAGGTGAAGGTGGACAGCATTCCACCATAAATGCTGCCCCCAACTCCTGGGAGCAACCTACTCCCCACAACCCCGCATGCACACAAGACTGAAAGGATGACCAGTATTAACCCCTAGCTCATTACACTACTAAAATTTCTGCCCTGGGAAGGACGTATCTGCCGCTTTTTGTTTATGTACGATTTTTCTCTGCACTTTCATGCCTCATCCTCCACCCCAAACATGAAGTGATGCTCACTCACTTTATTCATTTTACCTCTAGAAAACCCCCTGACCCCATCTGTCTGGATTTGAGGCAGTCTTCTCACCACCTGGTTGATGTCCTCTGCATAAACATCCTTTCTCCTTTGATAATACTTGTCATCTCAGTACTTAGGGCTTTCTGTGCAGTAAGCAACTGAGCCTAGGGGAAAAAAAGATGTCCTTACCTTATTTGTTAGCACCTTCTGGAAGGGAATTTTGCAACTTACATATACCTTGACCTTTTAACCCAGCAATCACTTTCCAAGAATGTACCCTGAAGACACACTTCCAATAATACAAAAATGCATACACTTAGGTACAAGTTTATCGATTGCAGCACTATTTATAATTACAACAAACCAGCAGTGCCGAACAATGCATATGCATTTTAAGAGATGTTATCTATGTATTATTGTTTGAAGTGGAATTGAATTGCTGTAGCAAAGACGTTCACAGCACCTCTTGCCATTGCAGAAGTCAAACATGACTTGTATTCATCTTTTGTTATTGGGATATATTAAGCATTATAATTTTAACACAGGTTTTTCCTTTCTTAAAATGTGTGTATACATGTTTTTGGCACCCTCTGTATTAGCAATAACCTAAGTGCACACAGTTAGGAGTGTGGCTGAATAAACATCAGTAGGTCCACTCAGTGGAATAACACATACTTGTAAACAGCCATGAGAATGATATGGAGGATTTTGAGACTATATTGCTAAGCATTTTCACCTAAGTGCAGAACAATGTCTACAGAATGCCATCTATGAAGGAAGATGATATAACAAATGCATATGTCTTTGATCATATGTGTAAAAGAAAATTCTCTACAAGGAGTGAGGGGGAAACGTATTGAAAGAAGTGGGACGGAGCTGGAGGAGCATGAAACGAGTGTAACAGTTCTCTGAGTCGCCTTGTCTCTGATTGTAAGACCTATAGTTGTATCGTACGTCCCAATAATTAATAAACAATTAAATTCATCCAGAATTGGGGAAACTCAGCTAGAACACAAATAGTAACAGATGCACTAAACTGTGCTAGAAATAAATAACATGACCACAGTGAAGGGGGCAGGAAAAAGGAGAATCATCCTAAGGAACTTTTTAAAAAACTGTACTTGACTATGAACTGCCAGGCAAATGATGAATATAATTGTGCACAAATACTTGACTCTTGTAAATAGACTGGTTTTCATAGGGGTATGGATTCCAATCTCTAAATTACTTTATGTCTATACTAGGATTAGATATAGGTAAACATATGGTAAATAACGAGAGCCAGGTTTCTTATCATTAAAGAAATGAGCAGCACGCAGGGTGCTGGCTGGCCACATACACCAGGGCTGGCAGGTTTTAACCCAGCCCAGGCCAGCTAAATAATAGTGACAGCTACAACACACAAATAGCCAGGCACCATGACCGACACCTATAGTTCTAGCTACTTGGGAGGCTGAGGCAAGAGAATCGCTTAAGCCCAAGAGTTTGAGGTTGCTGCTTATTGCAATGCCATGGCACTCTATCCAGAGTAATAAAGTGAGACTCTATCTAAAAAAAAAGAAATGAGCTACAAGTAAGGAAAGAGGAAGACCAGAATGAAGCCTGTGGTCCTGGATTGGAATCGCAGGTGTCAAGTGTGAGTATATGTGTGCTTCCTAGGCCTATTGCTCAGAGGCCTGGAAGTATTTTCCATCCAAAGCAATGGGCCCACCTAGTGTCTGGATTTTAGTTTCCAAATTCCATTCCTCCACAAAAGACACCAGAGCTCCCTAGAAAAATGGTTGATGCTAGGACTAAGCCAGAAACACACCGGATAACAGCCGGAACATCTTGTGGCTGTTCAAATAAGAAGTTGTTCAGAAAAGTTTGGGAGCTTGTTAAAAGAACACAGAAGCCATCTTGAAGAAACTCTGAATAATGAAAACTGGAACCATTAAAAAAAATTATGAACACTGCATTGAAATATATAGAATGAAATAAATATTCAGAGTCTGTACTATTATAATTCAATAAAGATACAGAAAGAGAAAACAGGACTTACAGAAGAATTCCAATTAAAAAAAAGCAGAGGCATGAAGGGGATGGAAAGATCATCATCTGGCAAATAGCACAGGAACAGTCACTGCATACAAGACCCGCCGATGGGTGCAAAAGGTAGTGGGTAAAAGTTTGTGGAGAACATGGTATTTTCATAGTCTCAAAATAACTTCCCCCAACAGTTTCTATTTACAAAAGAAAAATAATAATGTTGTACTAGAGACCCTGACAGATCAGATACCACCTTAACTAAGTAATTACATGTATTGACATCCTATACCCTGTGATATAATGAACATTATTTCTGTGGCATTCTTACCAAAATAATCCCAAAATTGAATAAGAAAATATTTGAAAAATCAAAATTATGAGATATATTCTACAAAACACCTGACCAGTACTCTTCAAAGGGGTCATCAAAGTCAGGAAACATAAAGAAAGACTGGGGAATGGGCAGCGCCTGTGGTTCACTGAGTAGGGCGCTGGCCTCATATACTGAGGGTGGTGGGTTCAAACCTGGCTCTGGCCAAACTAAAACAAAAAGCAGCCAGGCATTGTGGCTCACCTGTAGTCCTAGCTACTCGGGAGGCTGAGGCAAGAGAATCACCTAAGCCCAGGAGGTGGAGGTTGTTGTGAGCTGTAACTCCAGGGCACTCTACCAAGGGCAATAAAGTGAGACTCTGTCTTAAAATAAATAAATAAGTAAATAAATAAAGACTAAGGGACTATCATAGGCTGCTATCTGAAGTTAAACTCAATAAAAGCATTTATAATAAATGCATACTTCGGTTTGGTGCTAGGAACAGGAAAAAAAAGGGTGCCAGTGGAGAAACTGATGAAATTCAAAAAGGTCTATAGTTCAGTAAATAGAATTTTTCCCATGTTGGCTTTCTGATTTTGGAAACTGAATTTCGTAATTTAGAGTACACTAAGGCTAATTTATTATTCCAGAAAGAAAAATATTTTTGTATAAATTGAGCGTAGCCCACATGTTCAGTGATTACAAAGTCGATTGTAGTATTCAGGAGTGTCCTAGGCCCTCCCACTCACTCCTCACTCATGCACTGACTCACCCACTTTAAAGGAAGCTAAATTAAGAAGAACATGCAATATAGGAACTCTCTGTACTATTTTTGTAACATTTCAGTAAGTCTAAAATTATTTCTAAATAAAAATTTTTTTAAATAATATACTTAGGATCACAACATTTTTGGTAATACTAAAATACCATGAGAGATGATAAGTACAAAATACAGGCCAGTGGTGACATCTCAGGCTCACAGCATGGGAAATGGATTGAAGAGGGGAACTCAGGGAGTTTCAAAGGTAATTTTAATATCCTTGTTTATACAATGACTGTGAACATATGAATGTTCATTGCAACATTGTTTTATATCCTCCATAGAGTTGGTAATGTTTGAATCAAGGTGATATATTTAATAAACACAAATATGTGAGATTCTGCTATAAATACAAGGAGTTTACATTCAAAGAGGATTCATTTGTAGCGATTTAGAAATTGCATTGCATTGAGAGATTTTCTTACTCCTCTATGTGGAGATCCCTAACGTAAGTTGGCTCACATCCAAAGATAGTAAAGCCTTGGCAATAATGCAGCTTAGTTCTGAGGGTGGTATCAATGGGAAAAGGGGAGCAGCTAGAATGTTTGCCTGTGGATACAATTTTTAAGAAGAGCAAACGGAAAGGGTACTTATTGGCACATACCCAGAAAAAAAAAAAAACAACCCTGCAGTGAGTCTCAAGATACCCAATTAAGATAAAATTAAATCATGCAAATATTGATGTAGTTCAATTTGCCAGGGCTAAGTCATATCATCAGTCAAAATTTTTTTATATCAAATAGCAAGAAGCTGTGGAAAAGCCAAAAAAAATTTTTAGACTTTTATTTTTTTTAAAACCAGGACAATAATAAAGGAAAACTCATTGCACTTCACTTTTATTACTTGCATTGGTTATTGACCTGCAGTTTTGCTTATTATGCCTACTTACATTTAAAATTTTATTTTATTTAAAAAATTTTTTTTTTGTTAAATCATCGCTATGTATATTAATGCAGTCATGGGGTATAGTGTGCTGGTTTATATACAATCTGAAATATTTTCGTCAAGCTGGTTAACAGCCTTCGTGGCATTTTCTTAGTTATTACATTAAGACATTTATAGTCTACATTTAGTAAGTTTCGCATGTACCCTTGTAAGATGCACCATAGATGTGTTCTCACCAATTTTAGACTTTCCCAGGGGTTTATCACTATCAAAGATAATGCTCCATCCTTGAAAGGTTAATATTTTGTTTAAATAAAATACACACAATTTTATGTAATTTGCACATAACTAAATGCGTAATATGAACCATAGTATATCCATGAACAACACAATGGTACCTAGTTCAGGATATGCCTGCAAAATGACTTCTCAAAATCTCATTAATCAAGTAGCTGAGTATACTTTCATCACCAACTGGAATTATTCTTTAAGGACTTCACCCCAACCGATGTAGAAAAACATGCTTATATCCACAAGTGTGTTTGAATGAATGCACATCTGAATTTTCTTTGTAAGATTTCTTTTCTTTAAGGACATAATTTCCAAAAGGAAACTCACCAAAAAAAAAAAAAAAAAATTCTTTCTTGAGAAAGGAATGAACAATTAACCGTGAATTTGCTTAATACTGTCTTCATTTTTTTAGGTCATTATTCCAAGTTTTTAGTGAGAATCTAATAGGTGACTCTGATAAAGTAGTTGATTTCTTTCAAGTCTACCATATAATAAGTGAAAAGCAGCCACCTTTGCAGGTCACACGTGCCATAGATGTGGACCTCCCATCAAATCCTTTTGGGGTCCCTTTTTCAGAACCACACTCACCACTTAAAATTGATGCAAGAAAATCCTCAGTGGGGAAGAATCTTAGTCCTTTGACAGTAGATTCGATTTTCAAAAAGAAAATGATGTGAAGTTCAGGATAGAGAATAAATTGGGTGACGAATCTGGTTAATAGAATTCTGAGGCGTGATTACAAACGACCGCCGCTGCTCCAGAGGACATTTCAAACGGACCTCACATAAATGGCACCTTTGTTAAAATGAGTATAAAAACTTCCAAAGAACCTATTTTGAAGCATACTATTCACTTGTCTGCACTAGTTAAGGTATTGACATTTTAACACACGACACTTTATAATTCCTTGCATTGGAGGAAGGCTGGGGGTGGCTGTCCTTCTGAACGGGTCCCAGTACACCAATGGAGGCTGGCTGGGGGTGGCTGCCCTCCTGAACGGGTCCCTGACCGGCGATCCTGTCTCTTCTAACCGAGGGCTCTTTTCTGCTCATGCTCCAGCCCACTGCAGCCCTATGGCCACCTTCGAGTACTGCCCTGAATTCCCACCTCTTCTTTACAGCCTGGGTGGAAGGATTAATGGGAAAGCTTCTCGTTTCTCACTCCACACAGCCAGCAGCACAGACGCGGCTGGAAGACGCCAAGACTGTTTGAAACAGGTAATGTAGGTGTCAGTGAAAGCCACTTATCGCCCCCCCCATCCCCAAGTAGCTACTTGTTGAAATTTGATTAAAATGAAACAGAAAACAAGTTCACTGAAGGAAGACAGACAGCTGAGAGTCGTTGGGGAGAGAAGCAGGGGCCGGCTATTTTCACCCAAAGCAGCTAATGCTGTGTGTATGTGGAGGAGCAGAGGGCAGGCCCTGTGCCTCTCCTAACCCCGCCTGCAGCTGGTCTGTGCAGGGCGCTGCCTGCATCCCACGCTCCTGTCCTGCCTGTCCACCCCTCCAGGGACAGCACTGTGCTTAGGTGGCTCTGATCAGATTGCCCTCCCTTTCCTTCTCACTCTTTGATTCTAGAGATAAAGACAGAGGCAGTTTCTCTGCTGTAGCTTTGCAAGTTCCTCCCTCCTCATTCCTCTCCAGGCAGTACAGAGAGGAGGTTGAGTCTGTGATTTGGAATCCCAGCCCGCGCGTCCTTACGGGCTCGCCATCCACCTCGCGGAAGGGCTGTGAGGCTGGAATGAGTTCATGCACAGAAAGCATGAGCTCGGTGCCAGACCGGTCCTCCGGGAATGTTAATAACTATGAGGATGATGATTAATACTCTAGTTTCCCTGTGCTCAGCAAACACATCCTCCCTAGGCCAGCACTGCAGAATTACGCATTCAGGGTCCGACCCCTCTGCTCCTGCCCTGGAGGAGCGGGAAGAGGAATGCTGGTCACCTTCTAAAACTTTTATCTGGATGAGGCTTTATCTCTTTCACTGTGGGGATTTTCCCCAGGCTCTTTTGTCCCTTATTTCTGAGCTTATTTTGCCTCCCTTTTGTGTTGGATTCGCTTCTATAGGGGGGTAGACTTGCCCTATTTACAAGACTAGCTATCACCATGGTAACTTGGTATTTTGATACAGGCACGAAACAATTCCGAGGGAAAAAGAGGGCCCTTATTTCTCAGCTTTGGCATGTTAGATGTATGGGAATCAAAATACTTGCCCAACATTATATAGCTGGTTCAAATGTCAGAGCAAAGAAACAAGTTTTGTTGATATTTTAAATAAGTATTGAGCAACCACAGCAGGGTATCAATTGAGCAGAACATTCTCACAATTAATTTCTGCCTCTTAGGCACTCATGCCTGAAGGCAACGTGGCCTCCACTCTGGTGAATTCATTCTCCGAATGAAAAAAACTTGGTACACACGGCTGGACAAAGGATTGCTGTGTTCGCTCACATTGCGGAAAACATTATGAATGGTGCCGATGGGAGTTTCTGGAATATTTTGATTGTTGAGAGGGAACAAGAGAGAAGATTTGAAAATCAGCCTGCTGTTAATGATCAGAGGAATGCGGCTACTGTGCGTGTCCTGTAGACAGCGGGTGGAGGGCTGGCTGTGGTTGTTGAATGCGCAGGCTGTGCCAGCCTCTAAATTGTCACTCCTTCCCTTGGCACGGTTCACGAGGGGAGGAAACAGATAATGATAACAGAAGGTGATATGCCTCTATAAAGAGAGCTATGAAATGATATGAGAAAAGATAGGGAAAGGCCGCACAGGATTGAATTCTGAACTGGGTTTTGAAGGGTGAGCGGCTGATGGAATTCGAGGAAGGAGAGTTCATCCGTCCTGGGCGCTGGTGACCGTGGGGCAGCTGTTTCCAGCACTTCTTAGACCTTCTCTGCCAGATAAGGACAAGCCCAGTTTCTATTTTCACATACTCCAGCAACCTCAGGGTTCCCAGGCCTGGGCTTACTGTCAAGCCCCTTGAGAATTCCCATGCTAAGCGACTTTCTGGTTGCCAAGGAACCATCTTTTTTCCTCACCATTACTCATCTTGCCCCAACTTCCCCAAATCTGTCGGGTGTACCCTGCCTCCTCCCCTTGCCACTCTACATGCATAGCTGCTCTCACCAGTTTTTGTGTCCTTCAGGCCTTGGCTTCGATGTTTCTGCCCTGGGGTAACCCTGGTAGACTCTCAAACAGTGGGTTTCTCCTGCAAGTCTATTTCCTACTTACCCTTATTGGCATTATAAAACAGGTCTGCAACTGCCTGTTTTTGGTTTGACTCATTCAATTCACTTTCTCCCTTCACTGGGAAGCGATGGGTGTTGTTTCCTTTTGTATTCCAGAGTGCATCTTAATGTTTATTAAATAGAGACCCGTGAATCAGAGGAGACACTGTATAGCATAACTGCCTAACAAGGGAATGAATTACCTTGCTCTCTTCTCTTGGATTTGTGATACATGGAGAGAGCTTTCCTGAAAGGTATGGGTGGCTAAACAAGATTAGAGATGAAACTCCCTATTTATTTCATTTAGGAAGTAACATTTTGTATTGAAATAATTTCAAACTTGCAGGAAAGTGGCAAGATGATTAAAAGCAGCACCATAAAATGTCTATATAGGTTTAAAAAGTGGTTTACACTTTATCCCATTTGCTTCATCATTTTCTTGCTTCCCCTGGTTCTCTGTACATATTATATGTGAGTGAACCGGTATAAATTTTCGGAATGATTTGGGAGTAAGTTAGAAATATCTTGCCCTTTTACATCTGAATACTTCAGTGTGAATTTCTCATCAAACAGGATATTATTTTACTATAATTACAAGATAATTATTAAAATCTGAAAATTTAATATTGACATAACAGTACCTACTCAGAGATTGATATTTAACTTTTATAAATGATAACAATAATGTTCTTTGAAGCTATTTTACTGAATTATATATTGTACATAGTTGTCAAGTCTCCCTAGGATCTTTTAATCTGGAATGATCTTTCAGCCTTTTTTTTTATCTTTCTTGATCTTGATAGTTAGAAGGATACAGGAATGTTATTTGTAAAATACCCTTCAATATTTCTTTTTGTCTAATGTTTTTTTTTCTTTTCTTTTCTTTTTCTTTTTTTTGAGACAGAGTCTCACTATGTTGCCCTTGGTAGAGTGCTGTAGCATCACAGCTCACAGCAAACTCAAACTCTTGGGCTTAAGCAATTCTCTTGCCTCAGCCTCCCAAGTTGCTAGGACTATAGTTGTCTGCCACAATGTCCTGCTTTTTTTGTGTGGTTGTCGTTGTTCAGCTGGCACAGGTGGGGATCCAACCTGCCACCCTCGGTTTTGTGGTTGGTGCCATAACCACTGTGCTAGGGGCACTGAGCCTAATGTTTTCTTATAATTAGATCCAGGTTAGTTTTTTTTTTTTATTCTCTGTTTGGGGGAAACACTTACAGAAGTGAGTTTATCTTTTTCTTTTTCTTTTTTTTTATTTCTTATAGCATAACTGTGTACATTAATACAATCATGGGGTACAGTGTGCTGTTTTCATATACATTTTGAAATACTTTGATTCTCATCAAACTGGTTAACGTAACTTTCATGTCATTTTCTTAGTTATTGAGTCAAGACATTCATACTCTGCTTTTACGAAGATTCACTTGTACCCTTGTAAGATTAACCATAGAGGTGACCCCACCAATCACCCTCCCTCCCCCCATCCACCCCATCCCACTCCCTTCCCATATTCTAAGTCTATAATTAGGTTATGACATCCCTATAAAAGCTATGAATTAGTTTCAAAATAGGGCTGTGTACATTGGATACTTTTTCTTCCATTCCTGAGATACTTTGCTAAAAAGAACATTTTTTAATTCCATCCATATAAACATGAAGGATGTAAAGTCTCCATCTTTCTTTAGGGCTGCATAGTATTTATTCCATGGTGTACATATACCACAATTTATTGATCCATTTGTGGGTCGATGGGCATTTACGCTTCTTCTATGACCTAGCAATTATGAATTGGGCTACTATAAACATTCTGATACAAATATCTTTGTTGTAATTCGATTTTTGGTCTTCTGGATATATACCTAATAAAGAAATTGCAGGATCAAATGGCAGGTCTATTTTTAGTTCTCTCAGTGTTCTCCAGATGTCTTTCTAAAAGGAACGAATTATCTTGAGTTTGATGAGAGTATTTCAAAATGTACATGAAAACAGCACACTGTACCCCATGATTGCATTAATGTACACAGTTATGCTATAAGAAATAAAAAAAAAATTTAAAAAGTTTTCATATCAGAAAAAGAAAAAGAGTAGCCTCTCAAATCTCCTCTGCCTCAGTTACAATTCTAATAGTTTTTATAATGGGATACAAGGAAACAAACCTAGAAAATTTTAACTATCTAAAAGAATCACCAAAGAAAAAAACATAAAAGTAGTTTTTATTCTAACAATGTAACAGTATTTCAACAACATAAAGGTAAATTTTACTTTACCTCCCCCAAAGTCTTCTGAGACAGCATCCTCATGATAATGGCTGGTTTTCTGGCTTCACTCTGCCATTTAAAACATGAAACCTGCCAGGCTTCTTTACCCATTTACCCCCTTAAATCCCCCTGTTGAGATTGTCCAGTACAAAGGCCACCAACAAACAACAGGTAGAACTAAAAAAAATTCTGTCGAAAGGTTAAGTTTGAATGATATAATTCAGAAAAGTAATGACATAACTCTTCAATTTTGCTTCCTATTTAGAATGCGGCATTGTTTTTCTAATTTTAACAATTTCAGTGAATCTGTTTTCTTTTTTTCTTTTCTATTCACCTGGTCCGCTATGCACATGAGTGATTGAGCTCCTTCCTTTTGTATAATTTTTTAAAGTTTCAGATTAATGTGAAGGTACAGATGGTTAGGTTACATTGTATTTGTTAGGTAAAGTCCAAATTGTAGTCGAGTCCTTCACCCAGGAGGTGTGCCATATACCCCTACATTATGTCCATTAGGTGAGAGCTTGCCAATTCCCCTCCCCCTCTCCTTCCTCCTCTCTCCACACTTGAATTAAATTATGTTTTTCCCCCATGTGGGTGTGCACGTCTCCATCTACCGACTTCACATCAGTATTGAGTACATTGGATACCTGCTTTTCCATTCTTGTGATCCTTTACTAAGGTGCATGTTCTTCAACTCCCTCCAGATAAATGCAAACAATATAAAGTATCCATCTTTCTTTATGTTACCACACTGCTTATTGGGAAACTTTTCTATTCAGGTTTTCAACTCCTTTCAACAGTCTCCTGCGCTCTCTGTATAGACACAGTAGGTAGTGTCTAATACTGCACAGATTCCGTCTTGTTTAGCCAACAGGAAATTCGCACTGCCTGGAGTACCTGGGCTAGCGAGTTGAGTGATCTTTGTTGAGCCGTACAGCTTTTGAAATTTCTTCTTCATCAGTCTTAGAATCAGAGACAAATTTCTAATCATGTCTCTGTTGGCATATACTCTGTAAATTGGTACTAGTATTTTCTTTTTTTATTTTCTTGAATTTTTCTATTAAATCATAACTGTATACATTAATGCATTTGTGTGGTACAATGTGCTGATTTTATATACAATGTGGAAGGCTTACATCAAACTGGTTAATATAGCTTTCACCTCACTTATTATTGTGTTAGGACATTTATACCCTACTCTTAATAGATTTGACAAGTACCCTTGCAGTCTACACCACAGGTGAGGTCCCACCAATTACCCTCCCTCCACTCACACTCTCCCCTCCTCTCCCCCTCCTCTTCCCTCCTTCATCCTGGACTATAGTTGTGTTTTATCTTTCATATGAAAGTGTGGGTGATTATATACTGGTTTCATAATAGTACTGAGTACATTGGATACTTTTTCTTCCATTCTTGAAATACTTTACTAAGAAGAATATATTCCAGTTCCATCCAGGGGACTAGTATTTTCAGTAAGCTTTGCAGTGTCATTTCCGTGGCAGCCATCCCAAAATATGTCAAAGAAATAAATGTATTTGGGGGTAAATATTTCTAATGTCTTTCAGTCCCACTTCGAAATGAAAAGGTTTTACATATTAAAACCCAATATGTTACTTTAGGACTAAGAAGTGGGGAAAGAAAAAAACCCAAATTGGAGCAAATCTTACTACCGGATATCATCCTGTATCTTTTGGCCAGTCTCTAGTCTCTTAGTCCTATGAACAGATCGGTTTAGTTAAACCTGTGTCTCATTCCATGAGCTCATTCGATGAGCTGGCTTAGTTAAACCGGTTTAGTTAAACCTGTGTCTCATTCCAAGAGCTCATTCCATTAGCTGGCATGACAGACAAGGCTGGAATCTAGTACAGGTGGACCATAGTTTCTTCTTATTTTTGAACTGTATTTTTTTCTCTCTAGTTTCCCACCTTGTTAAAGACAAAGCATAGTAGGATAAATTTACTTGCAAAACTAAACTTTAATCTTAGTATACTTGGCCTGATTATTTGCATAAAGTTCAGTAAAAATAATTATTAGCCATTAGACTTTTCTTTCTTTCAAACCTGGCTTTACAGGAATTTTCATAAGGAATCTGAGGTTAGACTTAAAAACCTCTTGGGTCAAGCCAAGGATTCATCTGTGCCATTAGACATCTCTATGCATTGGGTAAATTCCTCTTTTCTTGAGGTCCCAAAGTGACTTGGGGTTCCCGGCCCTGTCAGAAAGTGACATTCCTTACCCACTACAGCTCAGGAAGTTTTATTGATGAAGTATCTGGGCATTTTTTCCAAAGAGCTTTTTATTGACTTTATGAAGTCAACCTTCATTCCTTAGTGCAGTCAGGACACCTCTGAAAACATGCCATTCCAGTCAAAGCCTTGGTAGAATAACCAGTGTCTTTTCATTGTGTTGTACGGAAGAAAACACATTCTCATTGCACTTACGCAAACAACTGTATTGCCGTAAATTAAGAATGCTTACAAATGGTTCTCAAATTCTGGATAAATCAAGTGCAGAGAAAAATAAATGCCTGAATTTTTTCTCACAAGTATATGCTTTGTCATAAGCCATAGATACCTCAAAAGATGGAAAAGCAGGAAGAATCAGCAACATTTCAAACAAAAAGTCATAAAAATTAATTCTGTACCACGTAATTAATTTCTGTTCTGGTTGAGGAGGTTGAGTTAGCAATACTCATGGACATGTCAGTTTTCTTATTAAAGTCCTGAAGTTTGCTTTGTTTTAGTCAGATGGCATACAACCTCCAAAGCTATAAGAAATCTATATTCAAGAGAATTTGTCAGTCCTTTCCATGACTTTTCTTGAAGGACAAACGTTAGACTTAGCCAGTTAAAAAACTCACTTTCTGAGATGAGATGACACAAAATAAAATAAAAATTCCATGGATGACAAAAGTCTTAGTATAGCATGGTTAAAGAGACAATTGACAAAGTTTATTATTCTTGCAGCATAGGACAATTTAATATAATAATTATAACTGCTGCTGATAACATACACTAAGCCATACTACTCTTTACAATACTGGAACCTGAATTATTGATAACATGTATATGCAAATACAATCCAAAGAAAGTTAAACATCATTTCATATTTGACAGTGTTTCCTGTACAGTTTTAACATTCCAAATAAGCCTAGTACATCTCTTCTAGACTTTCAGTGGTCCTAATATATTTAAAAGGCTAGTTTGAGGTCCAAAAGACTGAATTTAGAATTTTTTTTAATTTGCAGGGTTTGTTCAAATATCAAAGGCTTAAAATACTTGTTTAAGTAGAATCACAAATCCAAAGATTCTAATAGCAATACAAGCAGTTATATGGGTGGCTGTAAGCCTTAACCCTTTTAAAGTTCAACACTCCAGTTACTACTGAAAAGGAAAAAAATAAAAACCTTCTACAGAAGTGGGATTTTTGAATTAGAAAGGAAATAGGCCACGTGATTTCAGCAAGAGCAGCAAATCAATATCTTGCTAAAACTGCAATTTTAGCCGAATCTCATCAATTACAGCCAACCAGATCTCATGCAAATTCCTTCTTATGAGTTCCATACCAACTTGCACAATCTGAAAACATGCTAAAAACCTTCTGTTATGTCTTCACGTTCCCTTTTCTTATATAACAGTCATTCTACTTCTGGACAAAAGTTTACCACACAAGATCCTTTCTTATTCAATACTATCCTCCTTTCTGTTTAGCCTTTCTTACTGAAAACACTTTTCATAAAACAGGCTCATAGTTTATTATAAAGTTGGTTATTCCCTTAGCCAAAGTGATAATTAAAAGATTTTAAAAAGTAAAATATCTGGCCAGGCACGGTGACTCATGCCTGTAATCCAAGCACTCTGGGGGGCTGAGGCAGGCAGATCGCTTGAGCTCAGGCGTTCAAGACCAGCCTGAGCAAGAGTGAGACCCCCTTTCTACTAAAAATGAAAAACTGAGCCAAGAGGATCGTTTGAGCCCAAGAGTTTGAGGTTGCTGTGAGGTACGGCACCATGGCACTCTACTGAGGGTGAAAAAGTGAGTCTCAAAAAAACAAAACAAAACAAAAAACTGTGTATGGCACACCTCTTGGGGGCAAGACACACAATTATAAGAGGGACTTTAACAAATGCAATCAGTGTAACCTAATTCTTTGTACCCTCAATGAATCCCAAACAATAAAAAAAAATCTTATTCTTTGGCAGAATAATGAAAAGATTTTAAAAAGTAAAAGGTTTTATTCTTTGACAGAGAAAAGACTCCGTTTCCCAAACAACCCTAAGACCTAATATAGACAGCTGAAGTATTATTCAAAAGTTGTACAAAAAATATTTTGTTATCCCTATCAACATCATATGAAGCCAAATTATTTCACTGCATTAGTGTGTTAATGATAATGCCCATTTCAATACAATCTTATATCAAATACACCAGCCTTTAATTGATTTAATGTAAGTTAATGTTTATAAATCTTTTATAATCTTTACTTTAAACTCTTATGTCCATTTAGGTTTAAATCATCCTTTACTTGTTTAATTTAAAACAGTTCTTAAAAATCATAAATAAGACAGAATTATCTTCTTTAACAAAACTAACCTTTCTAATTTAAAAAAAAAAAACTTATTTGGTCTTCATATTGTCAACCCTTAGAAAAATTTAGAAAGTTAAAGCAAATCTGAAGTGTTATCAATCTCAAATTTTTATTAGTATACCTAAATGTGTTTAGTTTTTCTTATCACACTAAAAACAAGATATCCAGGTATATAAATTTAAACTGATATTTAACAATTAATGCTGTAGTATTTTATCTTGCAAATGAATCAAGCATTCCATGTTTATCTTTTAAACTTAGCATAACATGACTTTAAAATTTTCAATTATAGAAATGCATTTTGGGGCGGTGCCTGTGGCTCAAAGGAGTAGAGTGTTGGCCCCATGTGCCGGAGGTAGCGGGTTCAAACCCAACCCCAGCCAAAAACTGCAAAAAAAAAAAAAAGTAAGAAAAGCATTTTGAAAACAAAGCGTAGGCACCATCCCAAATGTCCTTCCTGATCTTCTTAAGTCTCACGTGGCCGTGTTGCATCAAAGATGAATAGGAAGGAAAGGGCAGAGTTCAAGACAGAAAACAGGATGGCTGGAGAACCAAATTCAGCTAGAAATAGTCAGGGGGCAACGCTGGGGCAAAGAAGAGGCCACAGGGGCTAGATTGTGCTTTGTAGCTGCTGCTTCTAGGCACTGATAACATGTCCCCAGGCCTCATCATGGCCACCAGATTTCAGAGGCTCAAAAACTAAGAACATAAGCTCACCTGTCATATCCAGCAAAATTTAGAAATATTCCAGAAGCAGCAGTTTTATGACCTTAAGCTATCTGGACTTTAATAACAATTTTAATAAGTCATATAAATAAAAAAAATCTAAGTTATTTACTGTTTTCCTGATAAAATATGTAAGTGCTTACTTTTATTTTTAGCCAATTAAAAAGAGTTCTTTTGCATATTTTGGAGGTGAAATGTCACGTACACATGACGTGTACAGATGCACAAACAAACATTCAGACATACAGACAGAAGTAGAATTTATTCAGACTATCAATCTTTTCATTATCTATTTTCTTGTCCTAAGAAATTGCTGGTTAGGCAATGAGTTGCCTTCAAAAAGGATGAGCCCCAAGTGAAACAAGGCAGAGAATTTATATTTTCTGTACAGAGCTAAGACTTGAGGTCTAAATATTGTACCGTCATACCAAAGGGGGAAAAGTATGTAAACCTCTAGTTAAGATGAGATAGCCAGAAAAAGTACCCTAAGCAAAGGTGAGGCTTGTCACACAGCTTGAGAACAACAGTAAGAGTTTCTAGTGACTCAGTCTTTCCTCACAGACACTTATTTCTTTATAAAAGAAATGAACGGCAATTTCTTTTTATTTTTTTATTTTCCTTTTTAAAAAATTAAATTATAACTGTGTACTTTTATGCAATCATGGGGTACAGTGTGCTGGTTTTATATACAATTTGAAATATTTTCACCAAACTGGTTAACATAGCTTTCATGGCATTTTCTTCGTTATTGTGTTAAGACATTTATATTCTACATTTAGAAAGATTCACATGTACCCTTGTAAGATGGACCATAGGTGTGGTCCCACCAATCACCCTCCCATCACCCATCCTCCCCCCTTCCCTCCCCTCCCTCTCCCCCTTCCCCATATTCTTGGGCTATAATTGGGCTATAGCTTTCATGTGAAAGCTATAAATTAGTTTCATAGTAGGGCTGAGTATGTTGGATAATTTTTCTTCCATTCTTGAGATACTTTGCTCAGAAGAATATGTTCCAGCTCCATCCATGTAAACATGAAGGAGGTAAAGTCTCCATCTTTCTTTAAGGCTGCATAATATTCCATAGTATACATGTACCACTACTTATTGATCCATCTGTGGATCGATGGGCACTTGGGCTTCTTCCATGCTTTAGCAATTATGAATTGGGCTGCAATAAACATTCTGGTACAAATATCTTTGTAGTAATGTGATTTTTGGTCTTCTGGATATATACCTAGTAGAGGAATGTAGGATCAAGTGGCAGGTCTATTTTTAGTTCTCTAAGTGTTCTCCAAAGATCTTTCCAAAAGGGACATATTAGTTTACATTCCCACCAGCGGTGTAGAAGTGTTCCCTTTTCTCCACATCCACGCCAGCATCTCTGGTTTTGAGATTTTGTGATGTGGCCTAATCTTACTGGAGTTAGATGATATCTCAAAGTAGTTTCGATTTGCATTTCTCTGATGGTTAATGATGATGAGCATTTTTTCATATGTCTGTAGGCCATGTGCCTGTCTTCTTCAGAGAAGTTTCTCTTCAAGTCCCTTGCCCACCCTGCGATGGGATCACTTGTTCTTTTCTTGCTAATACACTTGAGTTGTCTGTGGATTCTGGTTATTAAACCTTTGTCAGAGACATAACCTGCAAATATCTCCTTCCATTCTGAGGGCTGTCTGCTTGCTTTACTTACTGTGTTCTTGGCTGTGCAGAAGCTCTTTAGTTTGATCAGGTCACAATAGTGTATTTTTGATGTTGCTTCAATTGCCTGAGGGGTTCTCCTCATAAAATTTTCACCCAGTCTGATTTCTTCAAGAGTTTTCCCGGCTCGGTGCCTGTGGCTCAATCGGCTAAGGCGCCAGCCACGTACACCTAAGGTGGCGGG
>CAUYQV010015173.1:0-12720 GCA_963574575.1 Galagoides demidoff | reverse complement strand
AGCTATCCCCCTGGGTAGAGTGCCATGGCATCACAGCTCATAGCAACCTCCAACTCCTGGGCTCAAGCGAGTCTCCTGCCTCCACCTCCCAAGTAGCTGGGACCACAGGTGCCCGCCACAACGCCCGGCCATTTTTTTTTTAGGTTGCAGCCATCATTGTTGTTTGGCGGGCCCGGGCTGGGGATTCAAACCCACCACCTTAGGTGTATGTGGCTGGCGCCTTAGCCGATTGAGCCACAGGCGACGAGCCAGGTGCCATTCTCTTGATGAATGCCTGTTGCTACCTGGAGAAGTTGTAAGGCTGAGCCTAGGCAGTGCAGGATAGTGGCTTGATCAATTAATGATGTTTAAATACTTCATGATCATACATATATGTGGAATCTAAAATAACTCCTAGAAGTAAAGTGTACAATAGTGGTTGCCAGAGTTTGGGATAGGGGTGGGAATGTGGAGAAGTTGATCAAAGGGTACAAAGTTTCAGTTATACAAGAGGAATAAGTTTTTGAAATCTATGGCACAGTAGGGTGACTATAGTTAATAAACAGCCAACCCCCAGCACAATAGAAAATTTGTTTATAGGCTCTGTGCCATGCCTGTAGCTCAGTCGTTAGGGCATCAGCCACATATACCCAGGCTGGTGGGTTCGAGCCTGGCCTGGGTCAGCTAAACAACAATGATAACTGCAACAAAAAAATAGCCGGGCATTGTGGCAGGTGCCTGTAATCCCAGCTGCCTGGGAGGCTGAGGCAAGAGAATTGCTTGAGCCCAGGAGTTTGAGGTTGCTGTGAGCTGTGACGCTACAGCACTCTACTAAAGGCGACTTAGTGAGACTCTGTCTCCAAAAAAAAATCTGTTTATAACTTTTGACTCTCCCAGATAATAGCCTGCTTTTGACAGAGGCCTTATAGATAACATAAACAATGAATACACATATATATAGTATTCTTTGCAGGTTTTTTTTTTTTGGCTGGGGCCAGGTTCAAACCTGCCACCTCCGGTATATGGGACTGGCGCCCTACTCTTTTGAGCCACAGGCACCGCCCTATATATTGTATTCATACCATAAACTATGCTAGATAAATGTTATTAAGAAAATCATAAGGGCTAGGTGCATAATCCCAGCACTTGGGAAGTAGAGGCAGGTGGATTTCCTGAGCTCACAAGTTTGAGACCAGCCTGAGCCAGAGCAAGACCTCTTCTCTAAAAAGAATAGCCAGGTGTTGTGGGCACTTGTAGTCCCAGTTACTCTGGAGGCTGAGGCAAGAGGATTGCTTGAGCCCAAGAGTTTAAGGTTGCTGTGAGCTGTGTTGTCATTACACTCTACTGAGGGTGACAAAGTGAAACCCTGTCTCAAAAAAGAAAAAAAAAGAAAGGAAATCATATATACTATTCATTCAGTGGAAGTAGACCATCATAAAGGTCTTCATCCCCATTGTTACCTTGATTAGGCTGAGGAGGAGAAAGAGGTAAATGAGGTGATAAATGTTAATAAGCTTGATTTAATCATTCCCTATAGTATGAGGTCAGGCAACTAAGTTCACAAACTCATTGCAGAAAAACAGCTGCATGTCTCATTGCTACATATCATCATGGTCACCTTCAAAGTACTCCCTTTGGGAAGCTAGGCACTGAGGATAGCACCTCGCCTACCCTTCAAAGCATTTTTCCTAGGTTAAGTTCGAGATCTTAATTGTCTGACCTCATACACATATATATGTATTTATCAAAGCATCACATTGTACACCATAAATATATACACTTATGATTGGTGAATTAAAAATAATATTGATAAAAATATTAGTATTGTCTGTCATGGATGGGAGAGGTAGGTGGGGAAAGTGGCTGTTAGCCACATTTATCTTGCCTGCTGGTCAGCATTTGAGAAGCTTTTGTAGAGTTTTAGTAAGGGAGTGCTGTGGTCAGATTTGCATTTTAGGCAGATGGCTGTAGTCACATCATGGAGGATGGGTTGGATGAGGCTCGAGGACTGGAGATTGATTAGGTGGTTACTATTTTGATGTAGATCTAAATTAAGGAATGAGGGACAGAATTGAGGAGAAATATTTGGGGCTAAAATCATCAAGACTCCATGATTAGCTTTGAGAGGTGACAGTATGGTGCCTAGCTGAAGTTCCTTGTTTGGACTACTCTTTGGTGCCATGAGTGAGATCAAGAATATGGGAGAAAGGAGGAGAAGAATAGTCTTAGGAGTATAGGGGGAGAGGAGCAACAATGCCCTCTCTGGTTATAGGTTTGTGCCCAAGACAAAGATACCCAGCTTACAATCTTACTGGGGGACAACTTCTAATAGTTTCTTAAAGAGTATATAATTAATAAATATTTTGTATATATGTCTTAAATGTTAGATATGTCTACAAATGTTATTATTCTACCTTCACTTCTATTTGCCTGAGAGTTTAGCTGAGTATAGAGTTCTTGGCTGGAAATCCATGAGCATCTTTAAAACATTATTTTGTGGTCTTCAGAAGCTTATAGTCTCCTCTTTGTCCCCAGTGTTAACACTTTCACAGAGGCCAGTATGGTGGCTCACATCTGTAATCCTAGCTCTCTGGGAGGCCTAGGCAAGTGGATTGGTTGAGCTTAGGAGTTCTGAGACCAACCTGAACAAAAGTGAGACCCCTGTCTCCACTAAAAATAGAAAAACTAGCAGAGCATTGTGACAGGGGCTTGTAGTCCCAGCTACTTGGGTGGCTGAGGCAAGAGGATCACCGAAGAGTTTGAGGTTGCTGTGAGCTATGAGGCCAGGGTACTCATACCCAGAATAGGATGACAGAATGAGGCTCTGTCTCAAAAAAAAAAAAAGAAAAGACTTTTACAAAGACGTTTCTTGCTATGGTCTACTTTCACTCATTTTAGTAGGCATTAGAAACTAATGTCTTTCACTCTATAAAATATTCTTAAATTTTTTCCTTGTTAATTTCTCTTATTTTTTCCCCCTTCTTTTTGTTGAACTCATTATTCTAATTTTGTACCTATGTGACTGTGGTCTTCAGAAGCTTATAGTCTCCTCTTTGTCCCCAGTGTTAACACTTTCACAGAGGCCAGTATGGTGGCTCACATCTGTAATCCTAGCTCTAATTTTAAGTTTTATATCCTGTTTTCTTCATCTGTGTCTTTTTTAGGAGATTTAACTTTATCTTTCGATCTTTCTATTGAATTTTATTTTGTTTTTTATTTATTTATTTATTTTGAGACAGTCTTAAGATGTCACCTTGGGTAGAGTGTCACAGCAACCTCAAACTTTTGGGCTTAAGCGATTCTCTTGCCTCAGCCTCCCAAGTAGCTGGGACTACAGGTGCCCATCATAACACCCAGTTGTTTTTTTTTTTTTTTTTTTTTGTAGTTGTCATTGTTGTTTTAGCTGGCCTGGACTGAGTTCAAACCCACCAGCCTCAGTGTATGTGACTGGTGCTCTCCCCACTGAGCTATGGGTACCGCCCTCTATTGAATTTTAATTTCTGCCATAATGTTTTTAATTTTTATGTTATTTTATTTGAGACAGAGTCTCACTGTGTTGCCCTTGGTAGAGTGCTGTGGTGTCACAGCTCACAGCAACCTCAAACTCTTGGGCTAAGCAATTCTCTTGCCTCAGCCTCCCAAGTAGCTGGGACTACAGGCACCCCCACAGCACCCGGCTATTTTATTGTTGTTGTCGTTGTTGTTATTGCAGTTGTCAATTGTTTAGCTGGTCAAGGCCAAGTTTGAACCTGCCAGCTGGTGTATGTGGCTGCTGCCATAACCACTGTGCAACAGGCACCAAGCCAATGTTTTTAATTTTTAAGAGCTCTATTTTTTACTCTGATGTCCTTTTAGAAAAACTTTATTTTAACATAGAGATTCATAGGAAGTTGCAAACATAGTACAAAACACATAACCCAATGATTACATAAGTCTAGTACAATATCAAAATTTGAAAATTGGGCAGTGCCTGTGACTCAGTGAGTAGGGCACTGGTCCCATATACCAAGGGTGGCGGGTTCGAACCTAGCCCCAGCCAGCCAAACTGCAACAAAAAGTAGCCAGGTGTTGTGGCGGGTGCCTATAGTCCCAGCTCCTTGGGAGGCTAAGGCAAGAGAATTGCCTAAACCCAAGAGCTAGAGGTTGCTGTGAGCTATGACACCATGGTACCCTATTGAAGGGCAACAAAGTGAGACTCTGTCTTTAAAAAAAAAAAAAATCTGTACATATGTAAGTGGGCAATAAGGAATGATTACATGAGTGCCATACCCTTCCTAGTTATACCCTTTTCTCCCTTTCACCATCCTAATTCTTGGCAATCACAAATGTATTCTCCATCTCTAATTTTGTGATTCATCAGTGTTACATAAAATCAGGACAGTATGCAACATTTTGAGTTTGGCTTTTATTCACTCAGGGTAATGTCCTTGAGACACATCCAAGTTGGTACATGCTGATTAGTATTCTGAGGTATGGATGTACAAGTCTTTTAACCATTCAGCTAGTATAGACATTTTGGTTGATTCCAGATTTGGGCTATTGCGTGTAAAGATATGAACATTTGGGTATAGCTCTTTGTGTGGACATTTATTTTCATTCCTCTGGGATAAACGCCCAGGAGTATAATTGCTGAGTTGTATGTTAAGCATGTTTTATTAGAAACTGCCAAACTGTTTTCCAGAGTGGCAACACCATTTTATATTCTTGCCAACATTGTATGAGAGATTCAGTTTTTGTACGTTCTTGGCAGCATTCAACATTGTCAATTTTTTTTTTTTTTTTGAGACAGTCTCAAGATGTTGCCCTGGGTAGAGTGCTGTGGCTACATAGCTCACAGCAAACTCAAACTCATGGGCTTAAGTGATTCTCTTGCCTCAGCCTCCCAAGTAGCTGGGACTATAGGCGTCTGCCACAACCCCCGGCTATTTTTTTTTTTTAACCCAGCCCAGGTTCGAATCTACCAGCCCAGGTGTATGTGACTGGTGTCCTACACACTGAGCTATGGCACCACCCAATTGTCAATATTTTTTATTTTAGCTATTCTAATAAGTGTGTAGTGTGCCACTCTCATTGTGCTTTTAAGTCATATTTCCCTAATGGATTCAGATTTTGGTTTTATTGAGGGGGGAGGTTGTTTTTTGTTTGAGACAGAGTCTTACTGTGTTGTCCTGGGTAGAGTGCTGTAGTGTCACAGCTCACAGCAGCCTCAAATTCTTGGGCTTAAGAGCAGTTCTCATGCCTCAGCCTCCCCAGTAGCTAGGACTACCGGCGCCTGCCACAATGCCGAACTATTTTTTTGTTACTATTGTCATTGTTGTTTAGCAGACTTGGGCTGGGTTTGAACCCACCAGCCCCAGTGCATGTGGCTGGCATCCTAACCACTGAGCTACAGGTGCCAAGCCTTTGAACTTTTTTTTTTTTAGACAGAGCCTCAAGCTGTCGCCCTGGCTAGAGAGCTGTGGCATCAGAGCTCACAGCAACCTCCAACTCTTGGGCTCAAGCAATTATCCTGCCTCCGCCTCTCAAGTAGCTGGGACTACAGACACCCACCACAATGCCCAGCTATTTTTTGGTTGCAGCCATCATTGTTGTTTAGTGGGCCCAGGTTGGCTTCAAACCTGCCAGCTCAGGTATATGTGGCTGGCTCCTTAACCACTTGAGCCACGGGCGCCAAGCCCCTTTGAATTTTTTTATATAAATCTGCACATATCCATGTACAATTTTGTTACATGGATATAATGCACAGTGGTGAAGTCTGGGCTTTTAGTGTATCCAATAGTTTATTATCCACTTCCCTCCCACCATCCTAAACATATTTTCATGTGATTATTTGCCATCTATGTATTTTCTTCAATAAATATAGCTTTGTGTCTTTTGGCTAGTTTCTAATGTTTTTTATTGTTGAGTTTTTTGTTTGCTTTTTTGTTGGTGATTAAATACTGTTTATTGCAACAGCATTGATCATTAGGATTACATTTCCTTTCTTTTCTTTTTTTTTTTTTGAGATGGAGCCTCAAGCTATCCCCCTGGGTAGAGTGCCATGACATCACAGCTCACAGAAACCTCCAACTCCTGGGCTCAAGCGAGTCTCCTGTCTCCGCCTCCCAAGTAGCTGGGACCACAGGTGCCCGCCACAACGCCCAGTCATTTTTTGGTTGCAGCCATCATTGTTGTTTGGCGGGCCCGGGCTGGGGATTCGAACCCGCCACCTTAGGTATACGTGGCTGGCGCCTTAGCCGATTGAGCCACAGGCACCAAGCCTACATTTCCTTTCTTATTGCTTTTTGTTTTCTCTAGAGTTTCTGTCTGCCTTTATTTTCATTCTATAGTTTTTATGAATAATTTAGGACATTTTTGTACATCACTAATTTTTTTCTTTTTTTTTTTTTTTTGAGACAGAGTCTTACTTTGTCACATCTCATCCCACTCTAGGCTGCTGTGGCATCATAGCTCACAGCAACCTCAAACTCCTGGGCTCAAGCCATCCTCTTGCCTCAGCCTCCCAGGCATGCACCACAATATATGGCTATTTTTAGAGACAGGGTCTTGCTCTTGTTCACGCTGGTCTCAAACTCCTGAGCTCAACCAATCCATCTGCCTCAGTGTCCCAGAGTGTTAGGATTATAGGTGTGAACCACTATGCCCGGCCTTACAATTTTTTCATAGTTATCTTTTCTAAAGCTTTCTCTATACGTTTGCACACACATGTGTATATATTAGGGGTAAAGAGTTTTATTTTATGGTTTTGTTTTATGTAAATGTTATAGCATTATACATATGGTTTTTTGACTTGCTTTTTTTACTTAATATATCTTGGAAATCTTTCTATATCAGAAAAATATACTTTAACTTAATTGTCTTCTTTAAACTCTTACCAATATACTTAGTATGTTTTATACAGTTTTTGTTTTGTTTGTTTTGTTTTTGAGGCAGTCTCACTATGTTGCCCTGGGTTGAGTGGTGTCACAGCTCACAGCAACCTCAAACTCTTGGGCTTAAGAGATTCTCTTGCCTCAGCCTCTCAAGTAGCTGGGACTACAGGCGCCCGCCATAATGCCCTGCTATTTTTTGGTTGTAGTTGTCATTGTTGTTTGGCAGGCCCGGGCTGGATTCAAACCCACCAGCTCTTGTGTATGTGGCTGGCAACCTAGCTGCTAAGCTATAGGTGCCAAGCCTGTATCACGGTTTGGTTTTGTTTTCCTAATTGTGTTATACCTCAATTGTAGAATGGCTTGATATAATTTGATTATTCATATTTTACATTTATAGCCAATTTTGGTTTACCCCTGCTCTTCCTTCACCATAAGTATCTGTTTCCATATATGTAATGTGTATCTTTCTGATTCACCTGCTGTATTTTTTTTACATAACATATATTGTGAGTTTAAAAAATTACAAAAATAGTGGGTGGCACCTGTGGCTCAAAGGAATAGGGTGCCGCTCCCATATGCTGAAGGTGGCCGGTTCAACCCAGCCCTGGCCAAAAGCTGCAAAAAAATAAAAAATAAATAAATTTACAAAAATAGTTTATGGCATATATCTACAACTTGCTTTTGTCATGCAAATTATGCTTGATATCCATCCATGTTGATAAATATGTCTAGTTTATTTCTTTTAGCTGCTGTAGAGTAATCTAGCATATGATGAGACTACATTTTATCTATTTCTCCATGGTGGTCATTTAGGTTGTTTTTTATTATTTCCTATTTTAATAGTTATAATATACTATTTAAAACACTGATGCAGGCTCGGCACCTCTAGCTCTAGTAGCTAAGGCGCCAGCCACATACACCAGAGCTGGCAGGTTTGAATCCAGCCTGGGCCTGCCAAACAACAATGACAACTGCAACCAAAAAATAGCCAGGTGTTGTGGAGGGTGCCTGTAGCCCCAGCTACTTGGGAGGCGGAGGCAAGAGAATCACTTAAGCCCGGGAGTTGGAGGTTGCTGTGAGCTGTGATGCCACAGCACTCTACCCAGGGGGACAGCTTGAGGCTCTGTCTCAAAAAAAAAAAAAAAACAAACAAAAAACAAAACTGATACAATGAACATTTTTACTGTTGAGTTTTGAGAGCTCTTTATACATTTGAAATACTAGTCCTTTTTTGGATATAAGCTTTACAGTTATTTCTCTCCAGCCTGTAGCTTATCTTTTCATCCTCTTAACAGGGTTTTTTTTTTTTTACAGAGGAAAAGGTTTTTAAAAAAATATTTTTGCTTTTTAAACTTTAATTTTTTTTTTTTTTTTTGAGACAGTCTCACTTTGTCGTCCTTGGAAGAGGACTGTGGTGTCACAGCTCACAGCAACCTCAAACTCTTGGGGCTTAAGTGATTATCTTGCCTCAGCCTCCCAAGTAGCTGGGACTACAGGCACCCGCCACAACACCTGGCTATTTTTTGGTTGCAGTTGTCATTGTTGTTTGGCAGGCCCGGGCTGGATTCAAACCTGCCAGCTCTGGTGTATGTGGCCAGCGCCATAACCCCTGAGCTACAGGTGCCCAGCCATAAACTTTAATTTTTTGATAACAACTTTATTGAGATATAATTTACATACCCTAAATTTACCCATTTAAAGTATACAGTTCAATGGTTTTAATATATTCACAGAGATAGTTGTTCAGTCATCACTACCGTCAATATTAGGAAAATGTGGACATATATTTTCCTTTCTCTAATGATCGTTTTTAAAAATATTTTTTCCCTGCATAGTCTGTTTCTTCCAAATTACTGTTTTTCTCTTTGTTTTGTTGGAAATGTTTGTATCAGTTCAGTCTGCCATCACAAAATTCCAGACTGGGTGGCTTAAACAGAAATTTGTTTCTCATAGTTCTGGAGGCTGGAAATCCAAAATCAGGGGTGCCAGACAGTTTAGTTTCTGGGGAGGGCTGTCTTTCTGGCTGTCTTCTCACTGTGTCCTAGGGGTGGAGAGGTTCTCTGGAGTCCCTTCTTGTAAGGACACTATAATCCTATTGGATTAGGATGCCCCTTATGCCTTTATTTAACCTTAATTACCTCCCAAAGGTCCTTTCTTTCATTCGTTCCTTCCTTCCTTCCTTCCTTCCCTTCCCTTCCCTTCCCTTCCCTTCCCTTCCCTTCCCTTCCCTTCCCTTCCCTTCCTTCCTTCCTTCCTTCCGTCCATCCGTCCGTCTGTCCTTCCTTCCTTCCTTCTGAGAGGGCCAGACTAACTCCATTTTGCTGTTCACTGTACAGGCCTGCCCAAGCCCCACTCCTAGTGTTTACTGCATTTCCTAGCCTCTAGCCTGCAGGGCCGCACCCTGCAGCTCTGCCATTCCATTCCTAGTAACTCAACTGTAACTATTGATTATGCCTCCTTGGGCAACAGAGCCATAAGTTAAAGTTGATTATGCCTCCTTGGGCAACTGAGTCATCTGACCACAATAAAACAGTTAGTTCCTATTACCTTGAAATACAGGTATTTTCTTCCTGCCACCTAATCAATCAAGCTGCCTCAACTTTAGCCCCTGGTTAAGAAAATCCCCCACCCCTCACCTGTACCCCTAGTGAAATCATCAACCACCAATCATAAATGTAGCCTTACTAGTGAAGTCACTAACCACCAATGAAAAGTGTACTCGTACCCTTCTTCCTTTTTTGCTTTCTGTACCCCATAAAAACACCCTTCACCCTGGGTTCGAGGCTCTACCTTGGTGTGTGCACCAGGAGAGACCAAACCCGGGTTTGAATAAACCTCACCTCATGCCTTTTACATCGGAGTTTGTCTCGGATTTGTCTGGTGGGGATATTTGGGAGTATTTTTCCGGCACAACAAAGTGAAATAAGCCAAACACAAAAGGATACGTATTGTATGATTCTGTTACCGCATGAAGAGGGTCGAGCCACCTGTCAGCCAATATGCAGAGACCGGGACAGGTCTACCAAACTATTTGTCAGAGGCCAGCAATTTTGGAGAACAGTGAGAGTAGCCTCTCCAAGACTGTTCTGTTCTTCCATTTCCAAAATCACAGTTTTATACATAAAAGGTAAAAGCAAGAACTGTACTAACCCTTCTCTTAAACAACAGTACTCACCATGACCCATAATAAACAATAATCCACATAACCCATGACCCACATGACAACATTCTGATGCAAGTTAATCTCTTAAATCAATTGCCCTAAACTACTCAAGATATACACTTTTAGGTTAAAACCAAATTTACAAAACAACAAGAATGGCAGACATGAGGTGAAGGTCCTGAAAGACCTAAACAGGCCGGATCAGCTGTGTCATCTCAGCCCTATCCTGAATGAATCCATCCTGTTGTCACTACATGTGCTTTCAATTCCACTCCCGAGGTACCTATGGAACAGAGAAGATGGCCTGATGTTTTCTGTCACCTTAAAACTTCTCCCAGTCTCCTTGGAAATTGAAATCTGCATCCCTGCCTTGGGTGGTAGTCAAGAAGGGCAAGGGACTGACTGGTTTTTGGTTCTTTGACCTATAGAAGATGGGCCTGGAGCCCAGGCCTGGCTGGCCAGGCCTCCCTGGTGGTCAGGGGTTATGGTTTTGTTTTAGACAAACATGGAACAATAAGAATCATTAGCTGTAGTTAAGTGACAATAGGCCCTTCCTTTTAAAAGCTCTGCGTTTCTACCTAAGTCCAGGAAAAACTGGTATTCTGAGCTGCCAGTTTTCCTCTTTTGCCAGCAAAGTAATAAATTTCCCTTTCCTTCTTCTCAAAAACCACTTGTTCTTGTTATTTCTGATGCACCCTGGAGAACAAGTACTGAACTTTCAGGAACATGCAGGATAAGCCAATCAATAGAAGCAGAAAGTAGAATAGAGGTTACCAGGGTGTGTGAGGCCACAGTAATGAGGCATTTTTGTTTAATGGGTACAGAGTTTCTGTTGGGAATGATGAAAAACTTTAGGAAACGAATAGCAGTGATGTTGGATAAAGTTGCTGTCACTATACACCTAAAAACGGTTAAAATTGTAACTTCTATGTTATGTATACTTTACCACAATAAAAAACAATCTATATGAGGGACACGGGCTCTCTCATAGAGAAACTAATAATTTGCCAAAAGCCAGATAAAAATTCCAGTGGAAAATTGGGATGAGAAGAAAGGCTTCGTGGAAGAGGGAGTTTGTCCTGGGCCTTGGAGACTTTCAGGCTAGATATTGGCAGGAAGGGAGAAGAGGGAAGACATATTCCAGTTGCAGAGAAATTTGAACAAGGGCAGAGTCATAAAAGCACACCGCGTATCTAAGACATGATCATTAGCGTCCTTCGTCCCTTGCACCTCCTGCTTTCCCCTGCTGGGGGTGCTAATGTTTTCCCCTTAGAAACCATGTTGGGCCAGAGCTGGTTGCTCCACACTTGCTAGCACCTGTTCTGGGTCACAGAACAGTTCCGCCCCTCTTAACCTGAGAAGGCATAACCTTCAGTCACTGCATCTGCACGTTTCCACTTCATTCATACAGGGGAGTTTACATAACTATGCCTTATACGCATTAATACTTCTTACAAGTAGGTGTCATTGTGTTCTAACAAGGAATTTTTTTTTTTTTGAGACAGAGCCTCAAGCTGTCCCCCTGGGTAAAGTGTTATGGCTTCACTGCTCACAGCAACCTCCAACTCCTGGGCTCAAGCGAGTCTCCTGCCTCCGCCTCCCAAGTAGCTGGGACCACAGGTGTCCTCCACAACGCCCAGCTATTTTTTGGTTGCAGCCATTATTGTTGTTTGGTGGGCGGGGGCTGGATTCGAACCCGCCACCTTAGGTGTATGTGGCCGGCGCCTTAGCCACTTGAGCCAGAGGCGCCGAGCCCTAACAAGGAATTTTATTCACAGAATCTATTAATATATTGTTAGACACATGTATAGATAATTTCTTTGAATTGTTAACTAATATTTTTTCTCTCCATGCTTTCTCCTTTGTTTCTCCCTGTTCTAGTGAGAGAGGATACCCGAGAAGGGTGAGGTCTAGGAGAACAGGTCTTCTCAAGAAGACCACAAGGATACACCTGCAGGTCCTCTCCATGGTGACTCGGCTCTTGGGAATTTGTAAACTTCACTTCCTGGAACTTGGAAAGTTCTGTGAAATCCTGCAGTTCTATAGGGGCTGGAATAGCATCTCCTGCTTGATTCAAACTGGCCAATGAGAAGGGTACCTGTGGGGTAGAACTTTTTTGACTGCTGATAAAAAGGGAAAGACAGAACCAGTCGGGCAGCGTGGACATTTGGAATTCTTGTACCCTGCAAGCTCCTGGCTGGTGAATAAAGCCCTTCCTCTTATAAACGTGGTGTTTGGGTGCTCTTTCTCTCCATTGGGCCTCGTCTTCCTACAACACTAGCAGTTAGATGGGTTTGTACAAACAGCCTCAAGGGAGGGAAGAAACAGGATGGTGTTTTAGATCCCAACAAAAGTGAGATGTGACTCCTTTTCTCTGGATGAGGAATCGTTTTGATCCTTTAAAATTCAACAAGGGGCTTGGCACCTGTGGCTCAAGCAGCTAAGGTGCCAGCCACATACACCTGAGCTGGCAGGTTCAAATCCAGGCTGGGCCTGCCAAACAACAATGATAGCTGCAATAAAAAAAATAGCCAGGCATTGTGGCAGGCGCCTGTGGTCCCAGCTACTCGAGAGTCGGAGGCAGGAGACTCACTTGAGTCCAGGAGTTGGAGGTTGCTGTGAGCTGTGATGCCACAATACTCTACCCAGGGCGACAGCTTGAGGCTCTGTCTCAAAAAGAAAAAAAAACTCAACAAGGGCAGCACC